>JAJJLH010000290.1:0-26941 GCA_023806865.1 Isotricha sp. YL-2021a
ATATTAAAATAATAGGTTATATATTTAAAAATTATAAAAATTTCATATTAAATTTAATATAAAATTCTTTTATATTTACTTATTTTGTTTAATAAAGAAATAATAATAAAAATAAAAAATTATTATTAATTAAAAAAATAAATAAATTTTTCTCTTCTTTCAACAATTCATAAGACTTTTTTGTCAAATTTTATTCATAATTTCTTCAATTAATTAAAATGTTTTTTAAATTTCAGTTATTTATTTTTTATTTTTAAATTAATTTAAAAAGTTGTATTGAATTTTTTTGTAAGTTTTTGTTAATACAATATCATATTTGTCTTTTTTTTATTCATAAAAAACTTTAACATTGATAATTCTTTTTTATGTCCATTATAAATACCATTATTAAACAAAATAAATGTTTAAAACTTATATAAGTATTTTCATTTTTTATTTTTATCAAAAAAAATATGATTTATATTTTTCTTATTTTTTTATTTAAAATTGTTTTAAATAATTTTTCCAAGAAAAATGAATTATTTAAGAAAAAAATATTAAATATATATTAAATTATTTAAATTTTCGATAAAAACTGATTTTGTTTAAGTTTATTTAATTCATTTGAAAAATATAAATATTTATTATATTTTTTCTTTTTTTCATCTAAAAATTCATAAATTTCTTGAATAAATAAATTTATTTTAGATAATAAAATAGGTGAATCATTATTAATCACATCTTTTATTCCAGAAAAAAGATTAAGAAATTTATCAATTTTTTCATATGAAAGTGCATTAATAATTTTAATTCTTTCTTCATTTAATAAATAATTTCTAATATTTCCATTAGTTGCATTTTTAATTTGATTAATTAATTCTTTACAATCTACATTATTTGTATCTTTATTTGAATTACAAATAATTAATATACTTTTTAAATATTTTAAAATCATTTCATTATCAGAATCATAATTATAAAATTCATTTTCATCATTTGAATTAATAAAATTTAATTCACTTTGAACTGTAAATGAAGGAATATAATTTTTTTTTAAATCTAATTTTATTTTCTTTATTTTATTATCTAAAAATTTAATATAATCATCTAAAATTTCAGAAGGAGAATTTAATTTATAAATATTTTTAACTAGTTTACTAAATATAATCCTAATTTTAAAAGGAACAACATTAGACTTTGTACATAAATAAATACATTGTTCTTTAACATTTTTAATTTCATTTATTTCATCATTTAAAATTTCTCTTAAGAAAAGATTATGTTTATTTTTATTTTTTAAAGATGAATTTTTATATTCTTTTTTTCTTTTTTCAATTTGATTTAATGATGGAATATCAATAATAGAAAAATTTTTTTTTTCATTTTCTTCATTTTTTTTAATATTTTCTTCTTCTTTATTAATTGATTTTTCAATTGATGTTGTTAAATTATTTTTTATTATTGTAGAAGGAGTAATATTTCCTGCAATTGATATTGAAATTGGTTGTTTTATTTTTTTATCAATTTTTCTTCTATTACTATTTGAATTATTATTATTTAAATTTAAAGTATTATTATAAAAGTTATTTATATTCATTTTTCTTTCTTTATTTCTCATACTTTGATTAGTTTTTTTTATTATTTTTTTCTTTTTTAAAAGAATCTCTGATGAAATTTGATTTAAATTTTTAATTAATAAATTATTATTTTTACCTGTTTTTTTTTGATAATTAAAAATTGCATTTTTTAAATCATTTTGATAAGTTCTTTTCATATCATTATAATGTAAATAATCATTGATATTTTTTTTATTATTTAAAGTATTAGTTATTTGTTTTGGAGGAGTTTTTGATTTTTTATTTGAAGGATTAATTAAAAAATTATTAGTTGTTTGATTAAAATCTGAAGTCGTTAAACCAAATTTCATATTTGATAATATATAATTATCATTTTCAAATTTTGAAATTAATTCTAGAGATTTATTAAATAATATATCATGATAATTTTTAATCATTTTTATTTCATTATTTATTACTTTTAATTTAGATTCAATTTGCCTTTTTGATTCATCATATATTTCTATCATTTGTTGTTTTAAGTCTCCAATTGTATTTGTATTTGTCATTATTGTTATATAATATTATAATTAAATTAATTAAAAATTATAAAATTGATTTTATTTTTTAATTATAGTATATTTATAATATTTATTAAAAAAAATATAATATTTTTTATTAATTCATTTTTTATCTTTTTTTTTGTTTTTCAATATTAATTTTATAATTCTTTTGCAAGGTAATTCAAAGAAAATATAACATAAAATTGATATAATAAATGTGAGAAAACCTGAGATTAAAGTATAAAGCAAACAATAAGAAATATTTAAAGGAATTCTCATATCAATTGTAAATAAAATATATAAAATTGTTGGATTTATTATAATAATAAAAATTGTATATATTTTATTAAAAATTGACCAAAAAGAATTTGTTAATAAAAATTTTATAACACTATTATTACCAATACAAAATAAAAAACATGATAAATGAATTAAAAAAACATATATTTCAGTATCAATTAAAAGAAAAAAATTGTTGATTTTACCAAAAATAACTTCTTCAAAACTATCAGAATAAATATTATCATCATTATTAGAATTTGTTTTAATTATTTTGGAATAAATATAATATAATAAATTAAATAAAATAAGAATAATACAAATAAATAAATTGATAATTTTTGTTATTATCCCATTTTGTTGATAAAAACTAAGAACAGGAAGAAAAGATAATAAAAAAGGTTTTTCTTGATGTTCAATATCAGAATATGTTATTCTTTTTTGAAGAACATAATTTAAAGAACCAAAATAAATTCCAATAACATAATATGAATAATTATATAAAGGATTAACAAAAATAGAACCAAAATTATTATAATAATAATAAAGAGAACCATTTTGAAAATCTTCAATAAAAAAAAATAGAATAATTTTTATCATTAAAGTAAGAATAATAATCATTTTAAAATATAAATCAATTCCTAATTTATATTTATATCCAAAATAAATAATAATACTTGATATTAAAAAAAAGATTACTTCATTATAAAAAAGCCAAAAAAAATATAATAAATTTTCTGACTCATTACCACTATAATGAAATGAATAAGTTGAAGTATATCCTAATATTAAATTTAAAATTTCATTTTTTATTGGGTTTATATAATCATGAATAAAAATTTTCCACATTGATCCTAAAAAAATAATACCATTTAAATCATAATAAAATAATGATTCTATTTTATACATAATTGGTAAACTAAATAAACAAAATGAAAGAATTAAAATAAAAAAAATATATTTATGAACTTGATATAAAATAAATTGAATTAAAGAATACAATTTAACATCTTCAATATTTCTTTTTCTTTTTAATATATCTTCATGTATTTTTTTATTTTTATTATCTTCATTTTCATTTTCATTTTCAATCATATAATTATTGTTAATTATTTCTTCATTCATTTCTAAATCAATTTCCATTTTAGTTTTTAAATCACTTGATTCTTGAACTTTATTATATTCATTTATTTTTTTTTCTAATTCTTCATCATTTTTTTCATCTAAATAATTAATTAATTTAAAAAATAAAATATATCCACTACAACTTAATAAAATTCTTGGTGCATATCTTATTCCAGAAAAAAAAAGAAAATAAAAAAAATTTTTTAAAAGAGAAGAAAAATCAAGTTCATTATAAATTGAAACAGGAGAAGTAAATAAATTTAATAATAAAAAACCAAAACATAATAATATCATTGATAATCCTCTTAAACCTTTTATATATAATAATCCTGAGTCATTATTTATTTTATCTGATGTTGGATTTTTATAAAACATTAATTCTTGCCAATTTGATTTTAAAAATAATTTTTTTTGAAAACTTAAAAATTTTTTTTTATCAAAATTAGGATGATTAATTGATATATCATTTAAATTTTTTTCTTGATTTTCTACTTTAATAAAAAAAGATCTAAATAAAAATGTTGGAAAAATCCCAAATATCATTATTATTATAATTATAACAATAATATAAAATGGTATGAAATTAAAATAATCCACAGATTTAAATTTAGTAATATTTTTATTTTCATATAAATTTGACATTTCAATAATATTAATATCATCTTTATCATTTAATTGAAATAAATTATTACAAATTTTAAGAATTTCAAATATTAAAAATTTATAATAATCTTCTAATTCATTTTTTATGTCTATTTCTTTTTTAAATTTTGGTAAACATAATCCAAATGAAAATGAATAAATATCATATTTAAATGAAGGAAAACAAACTGTAATATTTTTTTTTAGGTTTTTACATATTTCAGAATTTGTATCTATTTTTTGACAATTATTCTTATACAATTCTTTTTTTATTTTCTCATAATTTTTTCTTTCATTATTTTTTTTATTAATTCTTACAATATAAAAATTCATAATATTTATATAATTTTCATTTTGAAATAAACCAATTTCTTGAGAACATTGTCTATATGTTTGAATATCATTTTTATTTTTAGAAGAATCACTAAAAGCTTTAAAAAAAGTAAATGTTAAAAGATTAATTGTATCATTATTTAAATTATTTTTCTTTGTATAACTTTTTATAATCTCAATAAATTTATTTACCTTCTCTTTATCAGAAGAAATATTCATATTTTTTATAAAAATATCAATTAAAAATTTACCTACAAAAGTTAAGGTATTCAAAATTTTTGGTTTAGATAATGCGTTTATATAATCATTAATATTATTATATATTAAATTTTCAAATGTTATATTTTGATATTTTTTTGCTTGGGAATTAGAAAGAAGAATAAGTAACATAATAAAATACTTCATTAAAAAATATAAAATAAAATAAATATCATAAAAATAAAATTTGAAAAAAAAATAAAAAAATAAAAAAATGCCAAAAATATTACAAAAAAAAATATTAAGAAATGAAAAACAAAAACAATCTCAAAAAAACCCAAATCAAAAATCTCAAACTCAATTTAACATATCTCTCTTTAAAAAAACAATAGAAAAAGAATTAACATTAAACTCAGAAAATCAATTAACTCAAAATAATTTAATATCTCATTCAAAAAAGGGATCATATATAAATTTATATTCAATATACATAACAGAAATATATAACAATGAAATAATATCAATGATAAATAGATTAATAGAAACTTCAAAATCACTTCCTGATGATTTAAGAAATCATTATCCACTTCATTCACTTTTAATAAAAGTAACAAAAGAATTAATGTTAAATGAATTAGAAATTGTTTATTTAAGTTTATATTTTGATAATTTTGGTTGGAAAAATCAAAAATTAGATTTAATGGATAATTTTATTATTACTTCTTTAAGTGTGAAAAAATTTTTAAATTCTGATACTGAATTAATTGAAAATTATTTAAATGAAAATTATCCTGGAATAATAGAAAAATTTAATTTATGGTTTAAAAATCAAAAAGAATTTAAAAATAATTTATCAATTTCTCCAAGATTAATAAATGAAAGATTTTCAATATTAAAAAAATCTTATAATACTTATTGTAAAGTTAATTATATTGATTATAATGGTGCTGTTGATAAAATTTTACAAATGAGTCTTCCTTATAATGAAGGAATTAGAAATCATAATGAAAAAAATGATAGTTTTATTAATGAAACTTTTTCGAGTGCTTTTGGTTTTAAAAATGAAGAAAAAAAAAAGAAGAAAAAAAAAAAAATATTCAATTTGGAAGAAGGAAAAAAAGATGATATTAATTTCAATATTAGTGATAATGGAAATGAAGAAAATATTATTGATAATAAAATTTTTAAATTGGATTTTGAAAAATAAAAGTAATTAAGTTTTTTTTTTTTGTAAATAGTTAATATAATATTTTATTTCTTTTTTTTTTTTTTATTTGTTTTATATTAGATTTAATTATTGGTTAATTTTATCATTAATGGATGATAATTTATTTGATTTAGAAGATTTTGAGGATGTTCCAATTTCAAATAATAAAAAAGAAGAAAATGAAATTTCAAATAATGAAGATAATGAAATAGAAAAAAATCCTCAAAATAATAATAAAACCGAAAATGAAAACATAAATACCAAATCAAAAGAAGAAAATAAAATTAAACAAGATAAAAAAGAAGAAAACAAAAAAGAAGAAAATAAAAAAGAAGAAAATAAAATTAAACAAGAAAAAAAAGAAGAAGATATAAACGAAAAATCCAAAAACCTAGAATTAACCTTCATGACAAAAACTCAATCAGAAAATTTCCAAAATGAAGAATCAATAAATAAACTCCTCACCCAAAAAAAATCATCAGAAAACCTTTCTGAAATATCTTCCGATGAAACACCTCCAATTCCCTTAACTCCGGAACCAGAACAACATTCTGAACAACTTAACATCCTCGAACCAATAGATTCCCTTCCTTTATTAGATTCCCATAAAACCGAATATGCAATAGAAGATGAAATCCCAACTGATAATTATGATAAAATACCTAATAAGGCTTTATCATTTTCATTTGAATTAGATACTTTTCAAAAAAGATCAATTATACGTTTAGAATCTCATCAAAATGTTTTAGTCTGTGCTCATACTTCATCAGGTAAAACTGTTGTTGCTGAATATGGTATTGCATTAGGGAAAAAGAAAAAAAGAAGAGTTTTATATACTTCACCAATTAAAGCTTTAAGTAATCAAAAATATCGTGATTTTAAAAGAAAATTTTCAGATGTTGGAATTTTAACTGGAGATGTTTCTATTAATCCTGATGCTCAATGTTTAATTATGACTACTGAAATATTACAAAATTCATTATATAAAAATAGTGAGTTGTTAAATTCTGTTGAATGGGTTATTTTTGATGAAGTTCATTATATTAATGATAATGAAAGAGGTCATGTTTGGGAAGAAATTTTAATTCTGTTACCTAGTGGTATTGGTATTATTATGCTTAGTGCTACTGTACCTAATTATATGGAATTTGCTGAATGGGTTGGGAAAATTAAAAAAACTACTGTTTATGTACAAAATACTTTGAAGAGAATTGTTCCTTTAGAACATAAAATTTTTATTGATAAAGATAATGTTTTTATTGTTAAAAAGTCTAGTAATGAAGTTTTAGAGCAAAATGTTAAGAAGAGTTTGAAAATTTTGTTAAATTTAAATGAGAGACATAAGAGATTAATGGATAGTAATGGTGGAAAATATAGAAATAATATAATAAAAAGACAAAGAATTTTTGCTGAAAATATAAAATGGTTTGATAAATTTAATATAAAATATAAAAACGATAAATTTAATAAAAAAAACAATTTCCAAACAAATTACAACAAAAATCAAAACTCATCAAACAACATTCGTATAACAAAAACACATATAAAAATCGAAGATATAGTAGACTACCTATATGAAAAAGACTTAACTCCAGCAGTAATATTTGTATTCTCAATAAAAAAAATAAATGAATATGCAAAAATGTTAAGTACAAAAATGTTAATTTCCCAAAATGAAAGTAACAAAATAATAAATTTTTACAATGAATGTATAAATACCTTATCAAAAGAAGACAAACAAATTCCTCAAATAAAAGAATTAAGAGAAATGTTAATAAATGGAATAGGAATCCATCATTCAGGATTATTACCTATATTAAAGGAAATAATAGAAATATTATATTCAAAAGGTATAATAAAAATTTTATTTGCAACAACATCATTTTCAATTGGTTTAAATATGCCAACAAGAACAGTTGTTTTTACTGATATTTATAAATTTAATGATGAACAAAGAGAAATTTTAACATCAAGTGAATATTTACAAATGTGTGGTCGTGCTGGAAGAAGAGGAATTGATACAATTGGACATGTTTTTTTAATGTTAATTGAAAGTAGGAATATTGAGAAAGAAAGTATAGAAATTATAAAAATGTTAAAGGGAATTGGAACTGAAGTTGAAAGTAAATTTAGATTAAGTTATCGAACTATTATTTCATTTTTTTCTAGGAATATTAAAGAGATTGATGAATTTTTTCAGGAAAGTTTTTTAGAAAGTAAAACTGTTAATGATATTCCTAAAGTTATGAAAGAATTAGAATTTATGAAAATTCAAATGAAAAAATTGGAAAATATTGATTGTAAGGAAAGTAAAAATAATATTTATATTGAGGAATATTTTAATTTGGAAAATAAGTTAAATAATGTTAATAATACTATTTTTTCTAATTTGGATGTTCAAAAATATTTACTTACAGAAAATGTGAAAAAAAATAAGGGTCAAGGGAGAATTTTAAAAGTTTTTGATAAAGAAATTAATAATGAAATTTTCGTTGTTGAAATTGCATATTATACTCAATATAATAATGAATTATGGTGTGCTATTTCAGGAGAAAAATCAAAGAAAAAAATTAAATATGAAGAAAATATTACAAATAATATTTTTTTAAAAAATGGTTTTTGTAAAGGAAATCATTTTTCTTATAAAATATTTTCTATAAATGATATAAGAGAAATATATAATTTTCAATTACAAAGTGTAAGTATGAGTCATTTACATGTTGATAGAGATGGATATAAATTTTTATCAAAAAAAGATTTAATTTTTACTTTAAATTACTTAAATAAATTAAAATATGATTCAGATGAATTAAAACAATTAAATCCAATTGATTATTTAAACGAAAAAGAAATAAGTTTAGATTTATCAAATGCAATAGTAGAAAAAATAGATTTATTAGAAAAAATAAAAAATAACAAATGTACAAAATGTCCTTTAAAAAAAACTCATTATAATCAATATAAATTATATAAAGATAAACAAAATGAAATAAAAAAAAAAGAAAAAGATTTAGATCCAAAAAATTTAGAACATTATAAAGAATTTAAAACTAGATTAGAAATATTAAAAAAATTAAATTTTATAGATGAAAATAATATAATAACTCTAAAAGGAAAAGCTGCAAGAGAAATAGGAACAACAGATTCTCTTTTAATAAGTGAATTACTATTAAGTAATATTTTAAATAAACTTTCAATTCCTGAAATTGTTGGTTTTATAAGTGGATTTTGTTATAGTAGAAATGAAATTGATTTTAATTTAAATGATAATATTTCAAAAAATTTTAAAGAAACTTATAATGAATTTAAAGAACTTTATGATAATATTATTAAAATTGAAGGACAATATGATTTTATTGATAATAAATATGATAGAAGAATTACTTTTTCAATTTCTAAAGCTATGAAAAGTTGGATGGAAGGGAAACCTTTTTATTTTATTTTGGAAGAAACTGAATTGGAAGAAGGAAAATTGTATAATTTAATTATGAGAATTTTTCTGTTTCTTGAAGAAATTATTAATTTTTATGGAGTTATTGGGAATAAAAATTTAGGAGAAAAATATGAAAATATTAAAAAAGAGTTAATGAGAGGAATTATGTCAAAACAATCTTTGTATCTACAAGATTCTATTAATATTGATGTTTAATTATATGTTAAATATGAAAAAATTTATAAAATAAAAATTAAGAAAATTATGATTAAAATATTATTTTTTTTTTCTCAATATTTATATTTCTTATTCAAATAAACAATATTATTTTTGTTATTCATTAATCCTTTGATTCTTGTTTTATTAATATAAAAAAAAAATTAGTTTCATTTAAAAAAATTTAAAAACTAATATTATCAATCAAAAAATCATATATCTTTCTAATTAAATTCTAAATTACTCCTAAAACAAAAAGGACTAAACAAATACCCATCAGCATAAAAAAACTTATTTTGAAATTCAACCCAATGTAATCTCAAAGTATGTAAAAAACATTCCATTATATCCATAAAAAGTAAAACAATAGAAGTAACAATAAAAAAAGAAATAATACCAAAAGTAGAAAGTAAAATTGAATTTAAAATAATAGAATTAGTATTAGAAAAAATTCCAATAGTTCCATTAAAAAAAACTTTTGATAATTGAGAATGTGCTAAACTTAAAGCCCATAAACGAAGATAAGATGCAGTATTTGAAACAGTTCCTAAAACAAATTCAATTGATTCTATTAAAACATTTATTAAAATATCAGAAAATGATTTTTTTATTATTTCATTTTTATTATTTTCTATTAATTCTTCTGAATAATCATTTTGATTATTTAAATTATTTTTTTTTTGATTTTCATAATTTTCATATTTACTTTTTTCTTGATAATTTTTACCAATTACAGTTGGAATTATCATTATTAAAATACTTATAAATGATGTTATTAATATGAAAAAATGAAATTGTTGAATTGATTTTGCATTTCCCCAAATTGGAGCAAAATTTTTATTATATTCACCATTTGGTTTTAAAAAAATATCCATCATTATACTTTTAATATCAGGAGCATTTTTTGAATCTTCACCTAAATATTTTTGATTCCATTTAATAATAATTAATAAATTCATATATCCAAAAAGAATACACATTAATAAAAGTTGTGGTAAAAAAACAAATAAAAATTCAATTAAATCACCTTCTAAAATACTATTTAATCCTTTTAAAATAATACCTAAAATCATTTGTAAAAAACCGAAAATAACACTTAATTTCATTTTTAATGAATTAATTACTGTTAATTCATTACTTGCTCCAATCCAAATTGGGTCAATTCCAAATAAATAATTACAATCTGAACTTTTATTTAATTCATAAAAAGTAATATTTGTTCCATTTGTATTATTTGAAAAATTTTCATTTACTTTTTGAGTAAAACAAGTAGGAAAATTAATTGGAATTGATAAAAAATCATTATACATAAAACCACAATAAATACCAAAGAAACTCATAAGAAGAATAAAATATCTATAAGGGAGAAAATTTATTAAAAAAGATTTTTTATTTTCAATATTTTTCTTATTAAAACATAAAAATAATGAAAAAATAAAAACAATTAATGAATGACCAATATCACCAAACATAACACCGAATAAAAAAGGGAAAGTTATAACATTAAAAAAACCAGGATTAATTTCTCTATATCTAGGAATACCATAAGTATTAACAATTTCTTGGAAAGGATAAATAAAATCATTTGTTTTAATATAAGTTGGTGGAATTGAAAAATCATTTTCTTCATTTATATTTGTAATATTTGCTCTTAATTTATCTTCTTTTCCTTGAAAAACTGCATTTATATTATTTATTAAGTTATTTAAAGATCTTTCTGGAACCCAAATTTCTCCATCTATAAAATTTTCTCTTACTATGCATTTATTTAATATTGAATATATTATTTTTTCCTGGAGAAAATAAAATTTATATAAGGAATATTTTATTGATTTATTATTTATTTTGTTTATTTTTATTATTATATCATTTATACTTTTCTCAGTTTGAATTAGTAAATTTTTCTTTTGAACTATTTCATTTTCAACTTTGGAAATTTCATTATATATTTCATTTCTTTTTGGAATATTATGTCTTGATGCTTGAAATAATTCACAAATTTTAAGTATTTTTCCTAATAAAATATTTTCAACACCTCCTTGAAAAAGAATATTAAAAATAACTTTTTTATTTTCATTTAAAACACGAGAATTAAAAATATTAAAATTATTATTTTTATTTGTATTCTTATTAGCAAAAGAAAAACCTCTATTTCTAATAGAAGAAGTAAATAAATATTCATCTTTATTAATAACTAAATCATAAAAAGAAGCGATTGCCCTTCCTCGACTTACTCTAAATATCATTCTTTTCATTTTTAATTCATCACTTAATTTAATTACTCCTGAAATAAAACTTAAATTATCAATAATATTAATTCCAGAAAAATTATCATCATTTGCAGTTGAAGTTGAAATAATATCTTCTTCAATATTATCATTTCTAATTACATTATTATTATTATTATTATTATAATTTAAAAATTGATTATTTGAAATAAGTAATTCTGAAGTTTTTTTTAAAACATGTTTTTTTTCTATTAAATTAACTAAATCTTCTCTTATTGATGAATGATTATCTACTAATTCACTTAATTGTTTATCATTTTCTATTATTTCACTTTCTAAAAAATCAAAATAAATTGAACCTGATTTTTTATCTTTCATTATTATATCATTATTTAATTCATTATTAAATTCATCATAATTTTTAAAATTTTCATTTTCAATATTAAAATCTTCACAAATTGTATTAAAATCACTTATTTTTTTAATCATTTCTTCACATCTTTTTAACATACTACTAAAATTTTTTTTTGCTTCAATATCATCTTTTGTTAAATCAACAAATTCTACTCCATCTTCTAAATTTCCTAAAGCTCTCATTGTCTCATTTGCACTTTCTTTTGGAATTCTTATTTTTTGGTGACACATTTTTTCTGATCTATGGAAATATTTTTTTATATGAATTTTATATGGTTTTTTTTCTTACCTGAAAATATTCATTAAAATAGATTTTAAATAAAAATAATTTATTTTTTTTTATTTATTTATTATATTTTTTTTATTTAATTTTGTTTTTTTGTTTATGTTTATTTTTTTTATTAATTTTTTATTTTATCTATATTATATTCTTTACCATTTATTATAAATATATTTTTATTTTTTGATTTTAAATGAGGATATTTTGACATAATATTTATTGAAGAATTTGAAAAACACAATTTTTTATTGGTTTTTAATAATTTTGTTTTGTTTGTTTTGTAATTGTTAGTTTCATTATTTGTTTTACAATCATTACAACTAGAACTTTTTTTCAATCTTTCTATTGTTTTTTCTTTTTGTAAAAAAAAATTATTATTTAAATAATCATTATCAGGAACTTTCTTTATTCTATCCATAATTCTTTTTAATTTATAATCAGATTTATTATAAATTTCAAAAAAATTATTTTCTTTTTTTAATTTTTCAAATACACTTTTTTCAATATTTTTTTGATCACTTCCATCATAAAAATTATATTCAATATTAGTACATGATTTATTTTTTCTTTTTATAAATTTTTTTTTATTTCTTGATAATTTTTTAATTGTATCATTATTACTTTTATTTTTAATATGAATATTATTTAATTTTAAATATGATTCATTTGAAATTGTAGAATGGGAGTTTTTTGTATTATCATTTATTGAATTATTATTTATTTTATTAAAAGGAAATAAAAAAGTTTTCTTTAATATTTTAATTTTATTATTTTCATTATTATTATTATAAGTTTCAATTAAATGCTTTCTTTTTTCAATATAATTTTTATCTTTATGACTTAATAAATTAAACATTTTAGTAATATAATTATTAGATAATTTTTTTAATTTATTATTAAAAGAAAGTTCATATAACTTTAAAATATTTTGAAACTTCATTTTCCTTTGTATTAAATCATAATTATTAACTTTTACCTTTTCTCTAACATAAACCATTTCAGGACTTGGGCCAAAAACTAATTTAAAACTTATATCATCTCCATTTAATGATACTAATTTATTACACAATGAATCTCTATATTTTTCTATTTTATAATTCCTTTTATAAATATTTGGAATCTCTTTACTTGACATAAATTAATAATTCATAATTTTTATTTTAATTAAAATATTATGTATTAATATTTGAATAAATATTATTATAAAATTAATTTTAAAAATGCTAATTTTTTTTCTATTGATTTAAATAAATTTATTCATAAAAATTTATTTATTATCATGAGAAATAGTATTTTCAAAAATATTAGGATTAATATTATCATTTAATAATAATTTATCTAATGGAACAAAATATTTATTGTCAACTACTTTTTGATTAAGTAAAATAATCATTAAAAAAAGTAAACCAAAAAAAACTATTGGTAATGTAACAAAAAACCAATTATAAGATTGATGATATAATTCACAAAAAATAGAATTATATTTAATTCTATATAATATATCATTTTCTTCAAAATTTGCGACTACTTGAATATAAAATTTTCCTGAGTTTTTAATGGTAAATTTAGTTTCTTTTAATTCATAATATTGAATATTTTCTCCATCAATATTCTTATATTTTTCTTCATTAGCTCCTTTATATTTAGTCTTTAAATTATTTAAATAACAACTATTATTAAGAAAAGTGTTATTATTTTCAATGATATATAATTCATAAATAACTTTACTTTTAATTTTTAAAGGAACCCAATTAATTATATTATTATTTGATTCAATTGTTAAATTTAATTGTTTATAAAAATAATCAATTCTCTTTTTTTCTATATAATTATAAGAATAAATTATTTCTGCACCATAATTTTCATTTAATTGATTTTTATTAATATAATGAATTGATATACTATTCATACTACTTCTTTCTAAAAGATTCCAATTTCTAAATTCAATATTTCTTTTTCTTGAAAATGGTATCGTATTCCTATAATTTGAATCATTATATGTAAATGACAATTCTTTTAAATTATTAAAATCACATATTGAAACTGTTATTGAAAATGGGACACTTCCTGATACTTCTAATTTATTATTATTTGGTGATAAGTATATTAATTTTTTTTCTTTTTCATCTTTTTTTGTTAATAAATTTATTTCTGTATTTGAAATATTATGATTTGAATAAATAAATTTTATTATAAATGGAATTATAATAATTGAGAATGAATTTACCATTTAAATAATATCTATAAAAAGATGAATATTATTTTTTATTTATAATTTTGTTACAAATATATTTTGACAAATCAAATCTAATAAGTAATTATAATATTAATAAATATTTTAAAAAAAAACAAAAAAAATAAAAATAATTAACACAAATAAAAAAAATGAGTAATGTAAAATATTTTTATAATCAAAATTATAGATTTCATTTCTTGACGAAGAAAATTTAAATAAAATAAAAACCTTAAAAGAAAAATATCTTACATTAAAAAAAGATCTAAACACATTAAAAGATATGACAAAATATTCAGATCAAGAATTACCACATATACAAGGAAAATATGAAAAATTAAAAAAATCACTTTCAACAAATATAGACTTAATATATAATTTATTAAGTGATTTAAATTCTTCAAAACATTCAGAAAATATAGAAGTAATAATTATAAAAATAATTAAAAATTTTATAGTCTGAATTAGAAAAATTATATAAAATAATAGATAAACATAAATTATCAGAAATAAAAAATGATTATAATCAAAAAATAATAAATCTTGATTCAAGAATGTCTTATTCAGTTCCTTTATATAATAATGAAAATAAAGAAAATAAAAATGATCCTTATCAAAATAATTATCAAATGAAATTTGAATCAAATGATGAAGTTTTAAAAAAAAGGACTGAAGAATTAGAAAAAGTAAAAAAAATATCTTCTCAAGTTGCATCAATCACTGATAAAATGAAATTTAAAATTGATGAACAAGGAATTATGCTTAATGATATTGAAGGAAATATTCAAAATGTTGAAGAAAATGTTGAAAAAGGTTTTAAAGAAATTAAAAAAACAGAATTTAAAAGTAAAAAAAAGAAAAAACGTATTCATAAATTATGGATTGCAATTCTTATTTTATCTTTAATTATTGTTTTTTATTGTTATAGAATTTTCAATTAAATTTTATAATTTATTTCAAATATTTTTTAGATAATTTTTATAATTTAATAACTTTTTATATTTAATTAATTTATAAAAAAATTTATTTTATTAGATTTTGATTTTTTTAAAAATTACTCTTTTTCAATTTCTGGTTTATTACAATAATGAAGTTTATTTTTATCCATAAATTTCTTAAAATCAATAATAGAATCAACAGGAGTTATAATATAATTTGGATTATTTTCATTAATTAAGTCATCAACAAAATCTGGATTATTTAAAATATAAGTTATTAATTTATTAACACTATTATTAATATCATCATATTCTTTTCTCATTGAATGTTCAATTGAGAAATAAAAAGGATAAATTCTTAAAGCAACTTTAATATCTAAATCAATATTATTTTCAATTTTAAAAAATTGACTTACTTCATTTCTTGTTTTTTTTAAAAATGAACTATATATTTTATTATACATTTCATTTTTATCTTTGTATTTTAAAGTAATTAAACTTTTATCTAATTCTTTATAATATTCTTTTGTAGTTTTTTTTAAATTTATATAAAATATATTACATATTATTTCTAAATATTTTTCAGGAATAATTTTTCCAAAATTAAAATTTGGAAGTAATCTTTTTTCAAATGATACAAAAGTGTTTGAAATTATTTCAATTCTTCTTTTTAATTCTGAATTATTTTTATATAAATTTAAATAATTATAATATTCTTGTACAGTTAAATTATATTTTGTTATTTTTTCACATTCAATTAATAATAAAATTTGTGCTGATTCAGAATCAAATTGTTCTTCATCAATTTCATTTTCTTCATTATGAATTAATTGAGAATTTGTATGAATTATATTATCTTCTTTATTTTGATTTTTTAATTTATTATTTGAATCATATCTTTTAAATAAAACATGTATTCCAAAATTACCTATTTTTTTTACTAATTTTATTAATTTTTCTTCTGTTATTTTTTCCTTTTTTCCTAAGTAATATTTATGTATTGAAAATAAAATAAAACCACCTGTAAATAAACCTAAAGAAGTTTTTATAAATTTAATCATTTTATTTTTTTTAAATGAATGTATTTTTTCATTTAAATCATAAAAATAATTATTAATAATATATATAAATAATAATGTTAAATTAACTTATAATTAATTATTTTTTTATATATATGTAATAACAAGAAAATTCAATTTCTTTTTAAATATATTAGTTTTATAAAGATTTTTTGGTTTAATTAATTTTTTAAATTTGATAAATCATTTTAATATTCTTCATTTTTTACTTATATAATATTAAATTTTTCAGATTCATTTAATACATTTTGATAATTATTTATTGTTACTTCTACAACTGAATAAATTTTTCTTTCTATTACTATTCTTCATTTATTTATTAAAAGTTTCTAATTTTTATATTTTTTATAATTTAAGGAATATTAAAAAATCTTTAAAAATTTTTATATATTTTCATCATCTTTTAATAAACAAATTATTTATTTTCTTTAAAAATAATATTTTATTCATTACAAATTTCCATTTTTAAAAAAATTATAACACATAAAAAAAATAAAAATGTCTCAATCAAATTTTGAAGAAATTCTTGAATACAAAAAATCAATATCAAAACTTGAGAATACAATTCAGCAAAAAGAAATAGAATTAACATCATCAAAAAAACTATGTGAAGATTTGAAAAAAATGAATGAAATATTAAGAAAACAAAATAATGAAGAAAACTCAAAAATAATAGAATTAAGAAATGAATTAGAAAACAAAGAAAAATATTATTATAATGAAATATCAAGGATAAAATTAGAAAATGAAAGAAAAGAACAAATTTATAAAGATCAAATATCAAAATTATCTTCTTATAATCCAGAAGGACAAAAAAATAAAATTCAAAATGAAATTGAAATGAAATATAAACAAATTCTAAATCAAAAAGATAATGAATTAGACGAACAATTAAATAATATAAATGATATAAAAAAAAAATATGAATTATTAACTACAGAATATGAAAATTTTAAAAATGAAGCTTTTAGAGAATTAAATACTCAAAAAGAAGTTCATAAAAATGAAATAAATGGTTTAAAAATACAAATGCAAAATGAAAAAAATAGTTCTAATGTTGATAAAGATATTTTTAAAGAAATGAAAAATGAATTAGATTTAACAAGAAATGAAATAAATCAATTAAATTTAGAAATAGAAAAATTAAGAAAAGAAAAAGAATTATTAACAATAGAAAAAAATGAATTAAATATGATAAATTTAAATACAGTTGATAAAGAAAAATTTGCTAATCAAATGTTATCAACAGAAAATGAAAAAAATAAAGATTTATTAGAATCAATGAAAAATGAAATAAAAAATTATCAAAATAATTTAGGTTTGAAAGAATTAGAAATAAAAGATTTAATGAATGAAAAATACTCTTTAATGAAACAAATAAATGAATATGATGCAGAATTTCAAGATTTAAGAAGTGAAGTAATTATGTTAAGAACTTTAATAGAAACAAGAGATAGAGAAATTTTAAATAGTTTAAATTTATCAAATAAAGAAATAAATGATGGATTAGAAAGAGAAAAAAATTATATGAATAAATATAAAAGAGAAATTGATGACTTAAGTTCTGAATTAAAAAATACTAAAATAAATTATAAAAATTATTATGAAAAAGCTTCAATTGATTTACATTCAGCACAAAGAGATTATCATATTGTAAATGAGGAAAAAAAATTATTAAATAAAAGAATAAATGATGTTTTAGAAGAATTAGAATTTATTAAAAAAGATTATGAAAATAAAGTTAGGGCAGTTACAAATTATCAAAGAGAATATGAAAATATGGAAATTAAATATAGAGAAATTTGTAGAAATGATATTGAATTAAAAAATTCTTTAAATGAAAAAAATAAACAAATTGAAAATTTAAATGATTATATTAAAACTTTAGAAAAAAATGGTTTTAGTAATTTAAATAATGATAGTGATTATAAAAATTTATTAAAGAAATATAATGAAATTTCTAAAAAGAAAAAATATTATAAAGAACAATGTAAAATTGCAAATTCTAACATTGAAAAAATTATTGAAAAATTAAAACCTGAACAAAAAAATAATATAATTACTCAAGGATATAATCCAATGCTTTCACAAAGTGAAGGAAGTGGGGCTTAAAAAAATTATTTTTAATATTTTTATTTAATAATTTTTCTTAAATTAATTTTTTTTATTTTTTTTTTTAGAATAAAAATTATAATATAAAAGTTATTTTTATTTTTTTTAATAAAATTTCATTATAAATGATTAAATCGAAATCATTAAGTGAAAAAAGATTTAATCAAATTACAAATCATTTAGTTGAAGAAAATAAACGAATTAAAAATAAAGATAATGGAAAAAGAAATAAAAATTCATTTCTAAAAGATGAAAAAAAAACTCTGAGTTTGAAAAAAGAAAAAAAAATAGAAAAAAAATTAACATCAGAAAATAAAAATCAAATTAAGAAAACAATAAGTAAAGATAAAACTTCAACTGATTCACATTCTCCTTTATCATCGACTAGAAAAGGAATAAATTTTTTAAATTCATCAATTTCATCAAATAAAAAAAATAGTACAATTAAAATTTATAATAATACAAATAATTCAATTAATAATAATAATAAAAATAATAATAATCAAACTAAAACACCAAAGAAAAAAACTGTTAAAGAAATTAAAGTTTTATTTTTAAGAAATAATAATAAAAATGAAAATGAAAAAAGAAAAAATATACTTTTTTCTTCTTTAAAAAAAAATCCAATTAAAAAAAATCAAACTTCAAATTTAATAAATTTAAGAAAGAGTTTTGAAAAAAAAAATATAAAAACTCCTTTAAAGGAAAGAAAATTATCAGATAATTCAGACTCAAATTCAAAAATGAGTTTAACAAAAAATATAAATAATAATAAATTATTAGAAAAATATTATTTAGAAAGAACAAGTGAAATAATAAAGGAATTAGAAGAACCAATTAATTTTAAAAATGATATTGATATTGTTTCTTCAACTACTTTATCTTTAAATTCTTCAAATTTAAATTCAAATTTAGATTTATTAAATTATAATAATTCTTTTACAAATTATGATTATTCTTTTAATAAAAAAACTAATAATAATAATTTAAGTGGAAGAAATAAAAAAGGAAAAAGTTTAAGTATGTGTAAATCAAATAATATAAATCATAATTTAACTATATCAAATTTAAAAAGATTTTCTGGGTTAATCCCAAATAAAATTAAAACAAATTTTAAAACAAATTTAACATTAACTACAATTAAAGAAACCAATTTTATTGATAATCATCATTATGAAAAAAATACAGTAAGTACTTTAAATAAAAAAGTAAAAATTAAAAAAATAAAAAATTTGAATCAATCATATAAAAATAGAAGTGAAGAAAATGAGGACAAAAATAAAAACATTCTTCCTAAAAAAATAAAAACATCTAAAATACATAATAATAATACTTTATTAATGATGAATAATACTTTTGATAATCAAATTAATCATCCTTTAAATAATAGTATGACAATAAATAATAATGTTAATAAATGTTTCATAGGAAAAATAGAAAATTATATTTTAGGAAAAGAATTAGGAAAAGGCTCTTTCGCAATAGTAAGATTAGGAATAAATAAAATAAATAAAAAAAAATATGCAATTAAAATATATTCAAAAATATCTTTATTTGATAATCAAAAGAAAACAATAATAAAAAATGAAATATCAATTTTAAAAAAATTAAACCATGAAAATATAATGAAAATGTATGAAATAATAGACACACCAAATAATTTATATCTTATATTAGAATATATAAATGGAATTTCCTTATTACAATATATTAAAAATATGTCTGATCATAAAATAAATGAAAAAAAATGCAAAATACTATTTTATCAAATTGTAAAAGGAATAAATTATTGTCAATTAAAAAATATATGTCATAGAGATATTAAATTAGAAAATATTTTATTAATTGATAATTCAAAAATAAAAATAATTGATTTTGGTTTTGGAATTATAACAAATAATAATACATATCATAAATTTTTTTGTGGGACTCCTTCTTATATGTCACCAGAAGTAATAAATAAAGAAAAATATATTGCTCAATTTTATGATATTTGGAGTTTGGGAATATTACTTTATACTATGTTATGTGGTTTTTTTCCATTTTTTGGAAATAATGAAAATGAGTTATTTGAAAAAATTAATAATGGAAATTTTGATTTACCTAATTTTATTAGTGAAAAAGGAAAAAAGTTAATTAGGAAAATTTTAGTTTTTAAACCAAAAGATAGACCTTCTACTGAAGAAATTTTACTTGATGAGTGGTTTGAGGATTTGTAAATTTTTTTATTTTTTATATATTGTTTTGTTTTATCATATTAAATATTTTGGGATTTTATTTTTATTTATTAATTGGTTTAAAAAATAAATGTATGAATATTTATAAATAAAGAATTTTGAATTTTTTTTTTTTGAAGACATTTAATGGTCTATTATAAATAAAAAAATATAATTTTTTTTTGTGTTAAATATTATTTCAATTTAACAATAATTATAAATATATAAAATATAATTAAAATTAAATATTTGTTAAAAACGCTCCCAATTTTATTTAAAATTCAATTTAATTTTCCAAAATTATTTTTAAATATTAAATATTTAAACAATAATATATCAAATTTATAATTGTTTTAATATAAAAAAACTTATTATTTTTATTATTAAATATTATAACTCAATTATTATTTTTATTTATAATATCCAATAATATATTTTTTGGTATAATCATAAGTATTTTCCTTCTTTTATTAATATTATTATTTTTACTAATAATATCGGGAATAATATAACACATTGAAAATAAAATAAAAAAAAAAGTATAAAAAATAAATAAAAAAATTAAAACTTTTCCAATTAATTTTTTAATATTTTGAAGATCATTTTGAATTAATTCAGAAGCATCATTTATACTTTCTTTAAAAATATAATCGTTTAAAATAATTAAATCATTCATAATATCATTATTAAAAAGAGAAAAAGGATCTAAATCATAAAAATCTTCTAATTCAGATTGATCAATTGATTCAGAAAAATCAACATATAAAGGAGTATTATAAAATAATTCAGAATATAAAAAACCTCTTCTCCAAGAAGTATCGATTTTATTTAAAACTGATTGATATAAAATCATTAGTGAATGAATAATAAACATTGAAATTGAACTTAAACCAAAATTTGCTATTCCAAAACCAAAATCTTCACATTTTTTTTTATAATTTTGTAATAAATCATCTAAGTAATAACAGAGGGAATTTTTTTGGATTTGTTTATAAAATAATTTTGTTGATTTAGATAAAAAATTATTATCTACTTTTAAATATATTTTATTTAAAATAATTGAATTATCTTCAAATATATCTTTGAAATTATTTGTTAACCCTTTTGATAATTCATTTAAAAATAGATATTGAATATATGATGATTCATATATAATAAATATTCTAAAATAAATTACATTTCTAAATAAAAAAATTTTAAATTCTTGAGTATAAGTAAAAAGTTCTTGATAATTTTTAATATCATCATATTTAATATTTATTATGAATGCTATAAATACTATTAATATTGAAAAAATCAAAAAATATAATATATAAAAAAAAAGATATTGAATTGCTTTTTTCTCAAATTTAAAAAATTTTGATGTTGTATTTAATTTTTCTTTATTAATTTCATTATTTTCATTATCATCAATAGAAAAATCACTTAATTCTTCCTCTTCAAATTCATCATTTTTATATTTATTATTATTATTATTTTCTTTATTTAAACTTTCAAATTCAGTTATTAATTCAGATGATTCATTTGTTATAATACTTTTATTTAAAGCATCAAGATTAATTTTTGGTGTTGAAACTAAATGTTTTGAAGTATTATTAATATTATCTGTGGCCTTAATAAATTTTTTACAATTATTCATTGAAGATATAATTGTTTTTTTATCAATTTGAAAAAAAACATTTATAAATTTTTCATTTTCAGATGAGACTTTAAAATTTGATTTTAATATTAAATAAAGACCAAAAAATTCAAAAGGTAATAATATAAAACATAAACAATAAGAATATATTTTATATTTTTTTATTTGATATTTATATTCATCTTCATAAATATTTGTATAATTTATAAATTTTCCATATAAAACATTTTGAGAATTTTGAAATAAATTATTAAAATTAATATTTAAAAAATTAATATTTGAATCATTATTAAATATAAAAGCATAAATTAAACAAGTATACTCTTCTAATAAATTTAAAACAGGGACTTCAAAATTTATAATACTTAGTTTATCAGTAAGAGAAGTTAAATTAACTTTATAATTTTTGATTTTTTTTTCGTTTTCAGAAGAAAAAGTAAAAGAATTAAAATATAAAGAATTTAATAAAGAAATCATTTGATTATACATATCAATTAGATATAATCTTGAAATTTTTTTAATTTCATTTTTTGAAGGTAAAACATTTATATATTTTGGATTTTGGATAACTGTTAATTTAACTGAATAATAAAATGTATCTGCAATATTTCCATTTAAAATTTTTAAACAATTTATAGCATCTACTAAATTAAAAATTGATTTTCTAAATTGAATTGATAAAACACCAAACCATAAACTAAATATAGTTGAAAAAATAAAAGATAACAAAATACTGAAAAATAAAAAATAAATTGATTTATTTATTCTAGATGATGTTATATTTTTTATCATTTCATCATTTTTTAAATTTTTTAATTCTTTTTTTTTTTGTTGTTTTAAATTTGATTCATTTAAATATTTCATTTTTTGCCTTTTAACACGAAGAAATGTGCTATCTCTTCTATTTGGAAATTTAATTTTATTATTTTTTTCATTATTAATCATTAATTCTATTATATTCTCTTTTGGATAATTAATAATTTCTTCAATTAAATTTTTTGAAAAGTCAAAATAAAATAATGAAATTTTATTTAAATTAACTTTATAATAATCAAAATTGTTTGTATTATTATTTATTAAATTTGAATTTTCATTTTTTATTTCTTCAAAATTTGAAGAAAAACTTTCTGAGCTATGATTAACAGAATAATCACTTTCATTTTCTAAACTTTCATTTTCAGAAGAATAAGAACTGATATCAGAACTTTTAATAGTTGTTGTTTTAATTGTATTTTTATTTTTTGATAAATAATCTTTTACATATTCATTAATTGGTTGAATTAAATTTTGATTTTTTTGTTTATTAAAAAAATCTTTTTTATTTATTAAATAAGAATGATTTTTAAAATCAAATTCAACAATTTGATCTTCATTAGGAATAATATTAGGATTTATTATAAAATTTGGATTTTGAAATTGAGAAACAAAAGTATTTGTAATTGAAACACTAGGTTTAATTTTTTTTTTTAAATGACTACTTAATTGTTGTTCATTTATACTTGATTCAAATTTTTCAATTGAAGAAGTTGAAGAATTATTAGATTGATATTTTTCAAAATGAAAATAATATCCCAATGATTCATTATTCATCTTAATATCTTCACAATATAAAAAAAAAGATTTATTATTTTTTTTCCATTTTATTATATTATTATTATGAATTTGAGAGCTTTTGATAAAATATTTTTTCTTTAAAATTATTGTTTTAACTTCACATTCATGAAAAGAAAGATTTTCTTTATTCAAATAAAATCTTTTAACATCTTCATTAAATTCTTTTATATAATCTGTTACATCAACAGTCCCATTAAAATCTTTATCAGTTAAATTTAACATTGAAATAGTATTAGTAGTAAAATTTTGAATAATAAATTTTTTATTTGTAAGAATATGGCAAACTTTATTTGAATTTTGATGGGAAATAATTTCTTTTTCATTTTCTAATCTAGTAAAAGAATAAGGTAAATAATCTTCATCAAAAATTAAATAAGTTTCCATATAAATTGGAATTAAATACATTGAATTACTTCTCATATAAAAAAGTCCTTTCATTTTTTTTGGTGATTTAAACTCTTCTTTAAAATTATAAGTAGAGAATTTTTTAATAATTATTTTTTCATGTTTTTCTCTTAAAAAATCTGGTAATAAAATATTAATACTTTTTCCTATTAATTCATTTGAAGAATAACCTAATTTTTTTGAAAAATCATGTGAAATTTTTTGAATTAAACCAACTGAATCATCTTTTATTCCACTTGATATTATAAATTGTAAATTTGAATTTGATTCTATTTCATTTAAGTTATAAACTTTATTATTTCCTCCTATTATTTCATTAATTATATGATCATATTGTTCTATATTAATTTCTGATTCTTCTATTATTTTATTACTCATTTCATATTCATTTAAAACATCTCTTATAAAATAAATATACAGAATTATTATTTTTTTATCTTTTAATTTTTTATTGTAAAGTAAATTAAATTTTTCATGTATATCTTTTATTTGTTTATTTATAATATTACCTAATTTTTCTAATGTTACTATATCTTTATGTTCAGAACAATTAAATAAAATATTCCAAAAATCATAATAAATTTCTGAACTTTTTAATATTAAATAAATTAAACTATTAATTTGAAAATATGTTGATAAATCTACATTTAAATTCTTTTTATTATTTTTTGCTAAATTTTTAAAATTTGATTCAAAACTTCTTTTAATTCTATAAATATAAAATTCTTGTGATAAAGTTGAATGAATTATACCTTGAGTTATATCTTCATAAAGGGATAAAATAATTAAAAATGCTTTATTATATTTAGTTAGATAATCATATAAAAAAATAGCATAAGCACATTTTAATAATATACTTCCATTAAATTGATTTATTTTATTTTTTAAATTATTTTCTATTAATTGAGATATTTTATAATCAATATTATCATCTAAATGATTAATAAAATTTTCTTCTTCAATGGCTTTATCTAAATTATTTGAATTATAAGAATATGAAACTAAAAAATTTAATAAATTTCCTCTGTTTAATTTCCTTTCTTTAATTGAATTTATAAATAATCGAGTTTCATTATAAGCGACATATTCATTTTTAAAATGAATAAAAATTGAATTTTTTAGCGTTTGTTCTGGCCAAATTATAATAAGTGCAATTATAATTATTATTCCTAAAAATAAAAGATATATTAATCCTTCAAAACTATCTTTTCTTACAATATAACCTAAAAATAAAGTTGTTGTTGATATTATATAAATAAAATTTAAATAAAAATATATTTTATTATGTATTAATACATCTTCTTGATAATGATATTCTATAAGAAAACAATATAAATGAAAATATGATACACAAAATAAAGAAAAACATATTATTTTTTTTATTGAATAAATTGCATTTATACTTTGAATTATTAATATTGCTATTTTATTAAAAAAAAAACTTTTTGAAGAATTCATTATTAAATATTTTGATATTGAACTTTGTCTATCTTTAGCTTTACTAAAAGAAAAAGCAATAAATAAATATGTAAGATAAATCAATATTAATAAACATATTATACTTATTATAAAAAATATATTATGAGTTTTATTAAAACATTTATATTTATTACCAAATAATATTCCTTCATTTTTACAAAAAATTAATGATAAATAACTTTCTACAAAAGGAATAAAAAATATACTTTTTAAACAACCCATTATAATTCTTAATAAACTAATTTGAAATTTTCTCTTTTCTATATTTCTTTTTTGAAAGTAATACTTTAACAAATTAGCATAAAGTAGAAATGACATAAAAATTATACAATAAGTAAAAATAATAAAATATAAAAACATATCGTTATTTGATTTAAAATAATTAAGAATTCTAAACCATTCTATAAAATTTAAACATTTATTATAAAAATTTGAATCACCCCATATTCCTTTATACTATAATTATTTTATTTTAAACTTACTATATCTGACATTGTTAAAGATATCATTTGTAATATTTCAATTAAAAGAAAAATATTATGAACATAATAATTTGTTATATATGATTTATATAAAATATAAAAAACTTCAAAATTTGCTATTTTAAATTCATTAATTAAAATAGGATTATCTGATAACATTTACTTTTTTTAATTTTTAAATAAACATTTTTATTTAATAATTTAATAATCATTATTAATATAAAATTATTTATTTTGATCATTGTATGTTTTTTGGTTGGGGATTGGGGATTGGGGATTGGGGATTGGGGA
>JAJJLH010000291.1:0-26929 GCA_023806865.1 Isotricha sp. YL-2021a
AATCCCCAATCCCCAATCCCCAATCCCCAATCCCCATATTTTTTATAAAATAAAAACATAAATTAAAATTTTTAAATTAATTTTAAAAAATTAAAACAAAAAAAAAAAATAACTTAAAAAAAAAACAAAAATTAAATAATAAAAACTTCCCAAAAATTTTTAATTTAAAAATAACTCAAATAAATAAATAACAAAAATTAAATTTTATTTAGTAGATTCAATAACTTCAATATCCATAGGAGCCAAAGCAACTTTTTTCATATATTCCCCAAGAGCAATAAAATGAGGAGCTTTCATATGAGCATCAAGAAGTTGTTTATTTTTCCAATGTTCAATCATAATATATTCTTCTTTATTTAATAAATTTTGATAAAATTGATATGAAATACATCCTTCATCTTTTAAAGAAGCATCAATCATTTTTTTTATTTCTTCTGATAAATGACCATCATCTTTAATTTTCATTTTTGCATGAACATAAATTGACATTTTAATATTTAATTTTTTATTTTTTTATATTATTTATATAGGAGAATGAAGTTAAATTAATTTTTTTTTATTTTATTATTTATTATATTATTTTATTTAATATGTTTTTCTTTTTTTTTAATTATTTAAATACTGGTTCATAATCTAAGTCATCACTTGCTAATTTTTTTGTTTTTTTCTTATCTTTTTTTTTATGATGTTTTTTTGGTAATTTTACTATTGGTGTTGTTTTTTTTATTTCAGATTCATCTTTTGAAATTTCAGAATTTAAATTATTATTATTCATTTCAGTTTTATTTTCATTTTCAATATTTTTATTATCATTTAAATTATCATTTTTATCATTTTCTTTTATATTATTTTCATTATTTATTAAATTTTTATTTTCTTCTTTTTCAGGATTATTTTTTTTATTATCATTATTATTATTTTCATTAATTGGATTTTTATTATTTACAATTGGAATATCATTATTAATTTTTATTAAATTTAAACTTAAAGAACCATTATTTGATTGAATTGGACTTGGAGAAAATTTAATATTTAAATTACTAATTGGAGTAGGACTTTTAATCATATCATTATTTTTATTATAAGTATTCATTTTTTTTATTTGATTTGTCATACTAAGTCTTTTATTATATTCATCCATAGTTTTAGTTGAAATTCTTCTATTTCTTTTATCATTTAAACTTTTACCTCTTTTTTTTCTATCAAATATTTTTTCTTTTTCATCATTATTTAAAAGTAATAAAGTTGTTGAATTACTTTGAATTATTTTTTTAAATTTATCATTTTCTTCAATTAAATTATTTAATTTATTAAAAATATGATCTTTTTCTCTTAAAACTTGATTTAATTCTGTTTGTTTTTGAATAACATTTTCATCTTTTTCATTTTTTTTCATTTGTAATAAATCTAATTCTTCGTTTAAATTTATTAATTTTTCATGTACATTTCCCATTTGCATTGAAATTATACTAATTTGTTTTTCTCTTTCAAATAATAAACTTTCATATTTTTCTATTATTTGTTTTTTTGTCATTCCATCAAAATTATAATATTTTAATGATGATGTTAAGTTTTTATTATAAGTTGTTCCAAAACTATTTTCTTCTGTCATATTTTTTTTTTTACTTTTTAAAAATAATAATTAATTTTTTTTTTATATTTATCAAATAATCATCATAATTTCTTTAATTTAATATTTAATAAAAAATATTATTTTAAATATTAATATAAATTATTTTGTTTACTTTCATTAAATATTGTAGGACTTTTTGTGCAAAGAACATTTTTCATTTTTATTACAAATTGATCATTATATGTATTTTCTTCTAATAATTTATCAATAAATAATGTAAATTCTTTAAAATTTTTTATATTATTATTAATCATAATTTGAGAACAATATTTTTTATATAATGAAGAATCATTTTCTTCTTCTTGATTAATAGTTCTACTTGAACTAAAATGTTTTAATTTTTCAAATTCATTTATTAAACTTTTTCTTTTATAATATAAATTTATTTTATTTGAAAATGTTGAATCTATCCAATTTGAAAATGAGTCATTTTGATTAATAAATTCATTATATTCTTTCTTTTTAATATTTTTTTCTTCTAAATATAAATTATTTAATTGAGAAATAATTTCATTATTTTTTTTATAATGAATTACAAATGATTTAATAATACTAGGTAATTTTTCAATATTCCCTATTTTAATATTAAAATTTGAATTAAAAATATTATAAATTTCATGAACAATATTTTTATAATTTATTATCAAAAATTCATTATATTCTTCATTTTGATAATTAAAAGATCTCATACTATTATTTCTTTTCATAATGTTACTTATATTATTTTGTTCCATTAAAGAATTTGATGAAGTTGACTTTTTTATATATGAATTATTATAATTTTGACTTAATCTTGAAGTTAATGATTTTTTTTTAATTATTTTATTATTTAAATGTTTATCACAATTAATATCATTTTCTATTGAATTTAATTTATAATTTTCTCTTTGAGTATATATAGTCTTGAATTGTTTTTCATTTTTATTTAAAGGTAAAGAAATAGAATTATAATAATTTTTATTTATTTTCTTTTTATTTTTAGATAAATAATTAATAGATTTAACTAATGAATTCATTGAATTATTATTTCTCTAATTTTTATTTAATAATTCTATTTTACAGTTTTTATATTGTTTATATTATTAGTAATTTTATTTAATTGTTTTTCTATTTCATCTATTCTATCATCAAAATTTGACATTTATTTGAAAATGCAATTTTATAATTTAAAATTTAAATTTTTTTTTATATAATAATGAATAATTATTAATAGTAAAAATATATTTTTATGAATATTTAAGTTATAAATAAAAACAATTTTTTCTTCATAAAGATTAATGGGAAATGAATCTATTATAAATAAGCCTGATTATTATATTCCTCAAAAATATTTCTCAGATTATATTCTAAATCATAATAATAATAAAATCCAATTCAATTTATCAATTGATAATTGTGAATTAAATGCTGAATATTCATGTGAAATATATTTAAATTCAGATAAAGAAAATGATAAAATTGAAAGAACTGAAAAAAAAATCTGTTTAGATAATGAAAATAAAAAAATTTCTTTTTCAAATACAAAAGCAATAGTTTATACTTTTGATAAAATTCAAAATATTTACATTAAAGTATTTAAAAATGAAAATAAAACTAGTATTATAAATACAACAATTGGTGAATTATTAGTAGAAAAAAATTCAACATTTTCAATTGAAATATTTCAAGACACAAAAGAAATTTTATCAATTAAAGCAATAGATATAGAATCAAACTCAAAAATTATATTAATTGACTTTGAGATATATAATCCTGAAAAAATTGATTTTCAAAAAAAGGAAAATAAATTTTTTTTTACAATAAAAAACAATATTACTTTATATAGAAGTGAATTAATATCAAATAATGGAGAATTTAATAAAATAACAATTCCTTCAGGTTTATTAATTCCATCATTACAAATTGAATTTTATGACATATATTTAAATAAAATATCCATAATGGATACAACATTAGAAAATTTTTTAAATTATATTAAAAATGATCTTCAAATAATAATTTTAATGCCAAATAAAAATACAATAACAATAATAAACAAAAGTATACAAAGTGAAAAAAAAACATTTTTAAGTTATTTATTTAACAATTTAAAAATAACTTTAGGAATTGGAATAGATTTTACAAGATCAAATGGAATTCCCTCAGAATTAGATTCATTACATAATATTTCAAAAGGAATACCAAATAATTATGAAAAAATAATATTATCATTAGGTAAAATATTATCTCAATATAATCCAAGTAAAAATTTTCCTGTTTTTGGTTTTGGTGCTTTTATTGATTTAAAATCAAATGATTGTTTTAATATTAATTTTCAAATTGATCCTAATATTAATACAATTGAAAAAGTAATTGAAGAATATCATAAATGTATAAATAAAATTGAATTTTCAGGACCAACAAATGTTTTTCCTATTTTAAATAGATTTGTTAATAAAATTAAAAATGATAAAATTATAAATAATTATAATATTTTTTTATTGTTAACTGATGGTTTAATTGATGATATGAATAATGCTATTGATATTTTAATTGAATCTAGTAATTATCCTATTTCTGTTATTATTGTTGGAATTGGGGATGAAAATTTTGATCAAATGGAATTTTTTAATCAAGATTCTTTTCCCATGATTTCTAGGAAAAATATTAAGAGAATTAGATGTTCTGTTAAATTTCTTAATTTTTCGAAATTTAATAATAATGAAAATTTACTTTGTCAATCAATTATGGATTTTTTATATAATGATATTATTGAATATTATAATATAAAAAATATTTCACCATCATCTTTAAAAAAATAATAAAAAAAAATATAAATAAAAAATAAAAGAAAAAATTTTCATATATTTTTTTATTTTTAATTCTATTATTAACTTTATTAATTCTTATTCTTTATAATATTTCTTTTCATTCTTATTCTTTTTTTTTCTTTAATTAAATCTTCCATATTATCAAACCCACAATAAAACTTCATAAACTTCCTATTAAATTTAATAACTTTATCCCCATCACATTTAACAATTCCATTATATTTATTAAACTTCATCCCATCAAATATCATATTATAATTAACAGCAACATAATTTTCAAATCTTTGAATAGTCATATCAGTAAATTTAATACCTTCAACAGAAGGAATAGGAAAAGTTAAATTACTTTTAATAAAAGCATTTAAAAAAGGTTTAATAATAGTAAAAACAATATCAAATTCTCCAGTAATTAATTCAGGAGTGACAGAAGGAATTTTACTTTCATAAATTTTAGTATTATTAATTTTCATTTCATTAATATAACCAGAAATATTTATATTTTCCAATATTTGAAAATCAAGTTCTAAATGAACATCAGTAGTAAAAGTTATTGCTGGAGTATTATTCCCTCTTACATTAATAGAAACATTTGTAGGTAAATAAAAATGAGCATATTTATTATTTAAATCTACTTTTGGATTTGAATAAACTGAAAGTGACATATCACATAATTTCCCTTTACCATATATATCACTCATTCCCCAGAAAATTGTATTTAAATATGTAGTATCTAATTTAATTGGTAATTCTTTAGGTAAAATTTCTGGTTTAATTAAATATGATAAATCACCAGTTTTATAAAAAGTAAATAATGCTGTATTTATTACAAAATCACTTACATATACTTGTAATTGTTTACCATTTATATTATAGTCTGGGACATTTTCAGGTAAAGGAAATTTTTTTGATTGAGTTTCTGGGATTTTTGTATTTATAAATGAAGCATAAGAATTGAATAATAAGTAATTTTGTCTTATTTTTGGTGTTGATATTAATGAATAATCTATTGCATATCCTTTTTTATCATTTATTGGAATGTATATTGGTATTAAATTTAATCCTATATTTAAACCTTCTTCACTTTGTTGTTTTATTATTTTATCTAAATTATTATTTATTGCTTTTTTAATTGGTTTTTTTACTATATTTAATATTCCTGCTAATGAACCATGGAAAGAAAAATCATAATCATATTTAAAATTTAATTTTTGTATATTTGCATTTGGTAAAATTTTACCATCTTTAACTCTACTTGTTAATTTAATATCAACATCAACGTCTAAACCTTTTAAATCAAAATTAACTCTTTCAGAATTTGAAATAAAAGCCCATTTAAATTTACCTTTAAATTTTCCCCATCCTTTAATATTATTTACTTTAATATTTAAAATATCTGGTTCAAGAAATTTTACATTTACTAAATCAGGAGAGAAATTACTTATTCCAAAATTAATTTCTGATAAACTAATTTTTATTTTTTTAACTTTAAATGATTGATCGTCTATATGAATATTTGTTATTACTTTATTTATTCTTGGAGCAAAATATTTTATTATTGATTTTGTTGTACTATCATTTATTGCGACTTTTGCACCGGCACCTTCACATGAAATTAATGTTAATGAAAATAATATTGTGATAATTTGGTATATCGTCATTTTTTTTATTTAATATAATTTGATTTTTATTTTTTTATTTTGAGATTTTTTTTTTTTTACAGATAAATTTAAATTAGTAATATGAAAAAAAATATTTAATATATTATTTTTTTTTTATTTATTCAATATTTAAATAAAGTTCATCAGATAATAAATTTAAAGTTGCAACCATTTCATCAAAATTTGATATTTTCCCATATAATTCATTTTTATATATATCACAAATAGAAAATAACTCATCAATCATAATAGCATTTTTAATAGGAACATTCATTAACATTCCAATTTCATAATTTAATTCTTTATTAAAATAAATTTTATTAATCTCACAAAAAACCTTTCTTTGAAATTCTTCTAATTTTTTAATCATTTCATCAGTAACATCTCTATTTTCTTTAATAGAAGTATCATAAATTTTAATATTAAATAAAGAACCAAGAATACTATTTAAAATAAAATGATTATAATCATTAAAGCATAAATCAACACATTCTTTCAAATCAATAGAATTTTTAATTTCATAAATTTCATCATTTAATTTAAAAATAGAAACAATACCATTTTTTTCACATAAAAAAACTTCATTATAACTATTATTAATAGGAATAGCATTCATTAAAATTCTATTTGCAATATCAGCACCATTTGTATTGAATCTTGCTTGATTTTCAAATTCTAATAATTGAAAACTTTCTTCAGAATCTCCTACAATTAAAATATTTGATGATGCATTATTATTTAATGGTTGTAATGATATTATTTTATTCATATATTGAATTAATTTACCATCATTTTTTATTTCAAAAATATTATTTGAATTTAATTCATATGAAATTAAACCAATTGAATTATCTGAACCTATTACAATGTAATTTTTAAGAAAACATATATCATATAATATTTTTGGTAAAAGTAATTTTCTAATTAAAATTATTTGATTATCTTTTAATTCATATATTAATATCATTCCTTTATCAAAATCATTTATTGAAGAATATTGTAAACATACACAAATTATATTCATGTATCTATCTTCATTTGGTAATTCTATTTTGAAATTTCGTAATGCTTTTACTTTTAATTTTAAATATGTGCTTTTTTCTATTCCTATTTCGTTTTTTAATATTAGAGAATTATCTCTTGTGTTAAATAAGTAAAAAAATAATTTATCTGTTATTATTAAAATTTGATTATTTTCAAATGATATTATTTTAACTCCTTTCTCATCTTTATTAAAATTATATACTGTATCTATTACAATATTATTTTGAGTAATTATATTTTTTTTATATTGAGATGGGGAATTATAAATATTAAATGTTGAAAAAGATATTTTTCCTTTTGTTTGATATAAATATACATATTTTGAAATTTTATTAAAACAAATTAATTTATTATCAAAATTATTATTTTTTTTAATTATATAAGTTGATTTATGACAAGCTTCATTTTTTGGTGTAAAATTAATTTTAAAATTATATGCATTTTCAATATTATAAAAATCAACACTATAAAAGAAATTATTATTATCATCTATATCAATATTTGAAATATATAATGGAATTTTATTATTTGAAATTTTATCAGCAACAACTGTAATTAAATTTTTATTTTCTTCATTTTCATTATAAATAAATGAACAAAATTCACCTGTTCTAGTTGAAATAAAAATATATTTATCAACTACTTTAATTGTTTCAGGAACAATTGAATTTTCATTATTATCATCTATAGAAAAAACATTAGATATTTTTTTATCAAAATCAATTTTATTATCATTAATATCATAATATACAATATCTAAACTTCCATTATAATTTCCAATTAAAATAATAACATTATTTTTATTTATAAGAATATTATTTAAAACAGATATTTCAATATTATCAGGAATTTTAATTTCATAAATTTCATTTTTTGAAGTTAATTCAATAATTTTAAGTATTCTAGATGATAAATAAATTATCATATAAATTCCATTAAATAATGAAAAAATTGAATGACTAATAATTTGAATTCCTTCATTACACATATAAATTTTTTCTTCTTCAATATTACTATAATCTGCATTTGTAAAAGTAATTGAAAAAATTTCATTTTTTAATATAATATAATATTCATTTGAATTTTTATTTGAAGGATAAATTCCTAATCCTTGAGTATTAAATTCTTTAATTTTATTCATTTTAAAATTTGGTGATATAATATATAAATTTGAAGAAAAAAAAGATGATGTTAAAAATAATCTTAATTCTATATTTTTATTTACTTTTCCATAAACTGGATTTTCAATAAAAATAATTTTTGACATTTCTTCATTTATATTAGTTTCAAATATTTTATCTTCAATAAATCCATCTACATATCTAATTAATCTTGATTCTCCCTGAATTCCACATAAACTATAAATTTTAGTTTTTCCTTTATCAATATTAACACTTGCTGAATCATATAAAAACATTCCTTCATTTTCTAATTTATTTATTATTTTTATTGTACATTTTTCATTATTTTCATCTGTAAAATTTACAAAAATTAATGTTCCTTTACAATCATAAAAAAGAGAATTTCCATCATTTAATTGTAAAAAATTTTTACCAAAAAGTTGTTGTTTATTTTCTTTTGGTGTTAATTTTTTCTTTTCTAAAATTATTATGTTATTTTCATTTTTTTCTTTATACATTAGAAATTTATCATCAAAAAAATAGAAATAAATACCATTTGATTCATAATAATCTATAAAAATTGGTTTTTTTTCTTTAAATTCTAATCTACATTTAAATTCAATTTGTTCTTTTTCATTATCATTTTTGGAAATTGAATTTATTTTAAATATTAAAATTAATTTTTCACAAATAACAAAAACATAATGTAAATTAATATTAAAAATAATATCAATATCTAATTCATTTTGTGTTTCTTTAATAATTGCATTTGTTAAATTTTTAGTAAAAGTATCATATTCAAAAATTTGATTATCATTTTTTTCAATTTCATCACAGTTATTAATAGAAAAATATAAATTTTCATATGAATAAACATATGAATTTTGAGTTAGAAAAGAAACAATAAAAAAAGCATTATCAATAAATATAAAAACTTTTCTTATATACATATTAGTATATAATAATTTCTTATTAATTTTGACTAAAGAATTATCATTTAATTTATAAATAGAAAATAATTGAGTATTAGAATAACAAATAATAATTCCTAATTTTTCATTAATCTCTAAATACATTAATTTATCTCTTTCTTCACAATTAATATTAAAAATTTCTCTAATAACAATATTCCATTTTTTACCATCAAATTTTAAGATTATTAATCCAGCTGAAGTTAATAAAACTAATTGATTATTTAGTATTCCACTATCAAATATAATAAAAAAAAAATTTTGATGATAAATTGGTGTTTGGGTATATTGTTGTATTTCATTGTCATATTCACAAAAAGATAAATTAATTGATGATTCATATATTTGAATTATTTGAGGTATATTATCATTTGTTTCTAAAAATTTACCTTTATGGATTTTTTTTAAAAAATTTCCTTTAAATAATGTTTTGATAAGCATCATTTTTATAAATAAAAAAACAAATTTAATTATATTCAAATATAAAAATTAAAATATCAAAATTTAAAATAAAATTAAATAAATTTCACTTGATATGAATAGATAAATATATTAAATTAAATAAAAAAATAATAAAACAATAAATTATAAAATAATATTATTGATTTACTTATAAAAATTATGTGTGGTTACAAAATTTTTTTTATCATTTTCTTCATCTTTCTCAATCATATCAATAAAATCTTGTTCTTTTAATTTAGGTAATTTAAAAGGTTTTTTTTTATTTCCTTTATAAAAACCATTAGTAGTAATACTCATTTTATTTTTAATAATATTAACATTACTACTAGCTTTATTTAAAGGAGTAATTTTTTTTTTACTTCTAGTATGAAAATTAACTAAATTATTATTATTATTTAATAAAATTTTTTTAGGAATAATAAATTCATTTTCATTAGTTAAATTCTTATTTTTTTTTGAAATTCCCCAACTTGAAGAACCCATTAAAGTTTTAGCAAATTTATTCATTGCATCATAATTTTTCATATTAATTAATTTTTTCTTATTAAATAAATCACCAGGTTTATTTTTAGTAAAAATTTTATTTTCTTTAATAATATTATCTGATATTAAATCTAATTCACTTAATGCTTTATTTAAATTTTTAGTTCTTAAATGAAGTGTATTATTCATTTCACTTGGTTGTAAATTTAAAAAATTATTTTTATTTTCTCTATTTGAATTACTAGTTAAATTATCAATTATTTTTCTATGTTCATCAGTATGAGAATAAATTGATTCTCTAAAATCTTCTTTTCTAGTTTTATAAAAATTTTCTGTTTCAGTTTTATTTTGTTGTTTTTCAAAATTTTCAACTGAGTATTTATTATATTTTTTAAAAAAATCTTTTCCTCCAGTTTTAAATTTTAAATTTTCTATTAAATCAACCCCAGTTTCTAATTGAATTAAATCAAAATTTGAACCTGCTGCAAATTGAGAAGTTGACTTTTTTATAATTGAAGGAATTTGATTTATTACTGGAAGTGAATTATTTCCTATTAAATTATTATGATTTTTATCATTATTATTATTATTATCTTTTACACTATTATTATCAATTAAACTATTAATAGAATTTCTTTTTTTTAAAAATAAAGAATTAATATCATTTTTTTTCTTTTTATTTTCTTTTATATTTTTTCCACTCATATCAATAATTAAACCTGATTTATTAGGATTTTTTTCAATTAAAATACTATTTCTTTTAAATTTTGGTTCTTCACCTAATATTTTATCAATATGTTTTTGATTAGAATTTGCATAATTAAATTCATTAATTAATTGATCAATATTTAATGGTCTAATATGAATTATATTTCCATTTGGATCAATTGTAATATCTTTTAATGGAGTTTCTTTTAATTTTTCATTTTTTTCTTTCTCTTTTTGTAATTTTTCTTCTTCTTTTTGTAATCTTTTTATTTCTTCTATTTTTTTTAATTTAATTTCTTCTTCTTTTTCTTCTCTTAATTTATATATTTCTTCACCTTCTATTAAAGTTGGAAATTCTTCAATTGGAATATCATGAGCTTCAATTGGTAAAATTATTTTTTTTTTAATTTTTTCTTCATTTTCATTTTCTTCTTTTTTTTTTTTTTTTGTTTTTTTTCTAAAAATATTATTTTGAATTTTATTACTTTTTGTTTCTTTAATTGAATTTGATAATCTATCTGAATCAATAATAATATCTTTTGTATATTTTATCATTGTTGATGCATCTCTATCAGTAATTATTGAATTTGGTTGTTTTATATTTCCCCAAAAATTTTTATCTTCAAAATAATTATCATAAAATAAATTATTATCAAAATCATTTAATAAAATACTATTTTCAATTTTACTTTCATTTAAACTTGAAATATCAATTTTTTCTATATTTTCAATATTATTTTCAAATGGTATTTTTTCTTTTTCATTTAATTTTTCATTTATTTTATCTTTTGAAAAATTTAAAAAAGAATCATTTATTTTTTTTTCTAATTGAGTTTTATTTAATTTATTTGATTGAACTAATAAACTATTTTTAAATTCTGATAATTTTGATATTTCTAATTCATTATTAACACTTTTTGGAGGATTTAAATTTTTATTTTTTGGAGAGGGACCATCGTCTCTATCATAACTCATATATTGAATTTCACAATATGATTTTATTATTTGTTTTAATTTTTCATAACAATAATTTGGTAATTCTTCTTCTACTTTTGATGTAAATGATTTTGTTATTGATAATGATATTATTTTATTTATTAAAGTTTTTACTATTGTTTCTGAATCATTTGAAAATAAAAATTGTTCTACTTTTTTTTCTGATATTGACATTTTTTTATTTTTTTTATATTATATTTAAATTAAAATTAAATAATATTTTTTTTTAATTTTTTATATCCCTAAAGGGAAAAAAGGAAAAAATGTCAATTTTAATATAGTTTATTATTTCTGATATGTTTATTATGTGAATTTATTATTAATTTATATTATTTTCAATTTTTTTTAAATTTTTTTTTATTTATTTTCATTTTCTTCTCTACGACTACAATAACCAATTCCAGCACAAATAAATAAAACAACTAAAATAAATAATATAAATGAAGAAATTGTTTCAATAGGATCACATTTAACATAACCAGGCATTGATGTTAAAGTTATTATAAAAATAAATTTCAATAAACTACTTTTTGATATAAAATTTTCTTTTTCCATTTTTTAATATTTAATGAATTAAATAAATTGTAATAATTAACTTAAAATTAATTAAATAAATTTAAAAAAAAAAAAAATTAAAATATAATTTAAAAAATAGAAAATTTAAATGACAGAAAATTATAATTCAAATAGTAATAATAGTAATGAAGAAGAAGATGAAGAAAATTTAAAAGAAAATACTTCAAAAAAAAATTCAAATGAAAATGAAAATTATGTTTATGAAATTTGTCAATTATTTGATAAAGAAAATAATGAAACAATTGATTCAAATGATTTAATTGATTTAATTAAAGCATTAGGAATAATGTTAAATGATGAAAATATTCAAATAATTAAAAATTTTATTTCTTCAAATCAAAAAGAAAAAATTCCATTTAAAGAATTTTTTGATTTATATGATAATTTAATCCTAAATAAAAAAAGTAAAGAAGAAGAAGAAAAAGAATTAATTTCTGCTTTTGAATTTTTTGATGGAGAAAATACAGGTTATATTGATGTTAATTATTTTAAAAAAGCAATTTGTTCTTTTGGGAATAAATTAAATGAAAATGAATTTAATGAATTAATGGGAAAAGCAATTTTTGATAAAACAAATAAAAATTTTAATTATAAGGAATTTATTAAAACAATTTTAGATGATGATATTATATAATTAATATTCTACTTGAAATTTATTATTATATTAAATAATCTACCTAATAGAATTTTCAGTATATAAATTAATTAATATTCCTAAAAATAAAATTGATATTGAAAATATCATTATTATAATTATAATTTTATTATTAAATAAAATACTTTTATTATTATAAAAAAAATGTTTTGAAATATTATTTATATTTATAAAATTGGAAAAACCAATTTTTTTATTTTCTGAATCAAATTCAACAAAATAATAATCATAAATTAATTTTCCAATAATTATAGTTGAACTATCTTTTGATGATGATATAATAGATTTTAATATTTTTGTATTATTTATTTCATAATTATAAAATAAATCCTTCATTTTAAAATTTAAATTAAAATTCTCTTTTAATTCAATTGATAAATTTGTATTCAAATTTAAATCTAATAAACAATAAAATTCAGTTTCAAATAAATAACAAATTTTATTATTTAAATAATCATTTATAATATCAATTAATTTCAATAATATTTTTTCTGGAAAAATTATTCCTTTAACTAAACTATCCAAAACAAAAACATTATTAATATTAAAATTTTTATTTTCAATTTTAATTCCTTTAATCCAACAATTCCAAAAAAAATATTTATATGAAAATTCCAATTTATCATCACAATAACAATAATTAATATTATTACTTAAATTTAATTTCCCTAATATAAAATAATTATCATTAATACTAAAAATATTTTTATTAATAAATTTTTTTTCATATATATAATTCATAATTGAATATTTTTTATCTTCACCAAAAAAATATGTATCTTCTACTGCAACATCACTTGAATAATTTAAAGCTAATCCAAAAATTCCATCAAAATTTATTTTATTTAAATTTAAATAAATATTTTTTTTTCTTAAATTAAACATTGTAAAAATACTAATTGGAAATAATTTTTTTTCATTATTTGATTTTATAAATGAAATATATGAATTTCTACCTGAAAAACTTCTATAAGAATTTGCCACATATGTTATTTTACTTTCTTTATATATTTTTGTATTTAAATTATCTTTTTTTAATATCGTATAAAATGACATTGTATCTAATATAAAATTTACTTTTTTATAATTCTTTCCTTCATAATATATATCTATATCATTTATTTTCATTTCATTTTTTACTAAATTAAATATGATTATTTCTTTTGATAATATTGTATTTTTAAATGAAATAATGATAAAATAAAATATAAATTTTATTTTCATGTTTAAATTATTTTTTGTATATTATTAACTATTTACAATTCTACTAAATATTTTAATTAAAATGGATTCAAATAATATAAGTAAAAAAGAAGAAAAAGACTTTAAATCCCTAATTAAAACTTTAAGAAATGAGAAATCATTATTTGTATTAGAAGATATGATTGAATATATAAAATCAAATATTGATAATCTTCTTCAAAATAAAATAATAACATATAAAAATATAGATGATTTATTTTTTTTTTTACTTAATAATAAAATATCCATATCACTTCAAATTGATTTCTTTAAATATTTTATTGATTTATTTACATCAATGAAATTTAAACCAGAAGATTTAAATAAATTAAATTTTTTATCAGATATTTTTTCATCAAAAAGTAATTTTTATATTCAATCATCATCAATTAATTCATTAAATGACTTATTAGATAAATATTATAATACTTTTTTCCCAATTGAAGAACATGAATATAAAGAAAATGATATAGTTGATTATTTATATGATGAAGATAATAAATATATGTGGACTCAAGGAAAAATAATTACAATAAATAATAATCAAATAGTGTTATCTTTATTATTAGATAATGAAAAAATAATAAAAGTAAAGAAAAATTCATTTAAAATAAAACCAAAAAATACTTTTACTAATGATGAAGAAATTGAATGGAGAAATAATTTAAAAAAAGATGATTTAATAGATTGTTTAGATATAGGTGATAATTGGATGAAAAGTTATATATCAGGTCGAATTTTGAAAAATGTACATATAAGTTATCAATATAAGGATTTAGAAAAAAAAATTAATTGTGGATATGATCGCCAATATAATAAATTATTTAATATTTGTAGTCCTCAAATAAGAATTATTAATTCACAATCTTTTGATATTAGATTTTATGAAATGTATCCTCAAAGTCCTTCACAAAATAAAATATTTAATGAACATAATATGCATATTCCATTTAGAAATTTAAATTATGTTATTCCTTTAAGTGAAAATAAAAAATATTCTATGGAATATATTACTATATGTAATTATTTTATTATTAAATTAATTGAAAATAATACTATAAATGAAAATTCACCTTTAGAATATATTGTTAAATCAATTGATTTAATTTATTCTTTTTTTAAAAATTTAAATGTTCATTTTATGAAAAATTATATTCCAAATATTTTAATTCCTTCATTTATTAAAATATTAAAGAATTTTTCAATGGATAAAACTAAACAATTTTCAAAAGTTGAAATTGATAAATTATTTAAAAGAATAAGAGAAATTATGCTACTTGCATATTATGATTTTGATATTGATCCAATTATTGGTCCTTTTGAAGTTGAATTTGGTTATAATTGTTTTAATTTTAGTGATTTTTTTGAAAAAAAATTACTTGGTTTAAATATTTTATCAAATTCTCTTCGTTCAAATACAAGAGAAGAAATATCTAATGAAAAAATATTAAAAATAACTCAATTTTTATTAAATAATGAAAATGGTGATATTATTGATTTATTATTTAATAATACCAATATTCATATTGAATTATTGAAAAAAGGAGAAGAGATTTTTAAAAGTTTATTTAGATTTAAATTAATTGATCAAGGAGATATTGATAAAATATATAATTATATATTATCAAATAAAAATAATAATAAAGATATTTTAAATTCATTATATTCAATTTTAGAAGAAAATTCAGATTTAATGTCATTTGAATTATTATTAAGTATCATAAATAAAATAACATCAATTACTTATGATCAATTAACAGAACAAGATATAACTTTATTAACTAATATAACTTCAAAAACTAATAATAATAATTCATTTAAAAAAATAGCAAGAGATGTTTTAGATTATTTATATGTTTATTTAACAAATGAGAAAAATGAAAATGTTTATTCTTATATGAGAAATTTTTGTTCAGTAATGCAAAATGCTAAAGATTCAGTTGATATGACTTCTTTATATATTTTTTATTCAACAAAAATAACTGATGATCTTTATGAACAGAATTCAAATATTATTTTATTAATTAAATTCTTATCTATTTTACTTATTTCAATAAATGAAAAAAAACATAATGATATATGTTATAAATTATCTTTTGAAATATTTTCAAAAGATAATGGAAGTAATAAATTTATTCAAAGAGTAATAAATTATTGTAAAACTACATTTGAAAATGAAAATGATTTTAATAAAGAAGTTTTTAATAATATAATTACAATATTAAATGTTACTGATTATAAAAAATTAATAAATGAAAATAAAATTATTGAATTTTTTGATATTTTTGTATTTGATATTCAAAAAATAAAATATAGAAATGAATTTTTAAATTGGATAAATGAATTACATAAAAAAAATTTTATTGATATATATCCAACATATGATAAATTATTTTATAAATTAGAAAAATTTTGTACAAAAATTCAAGATAAAGAAATAATAGATAATTTATTAATAAAATATTTTTACAATTTATTTATTGATTATAATACAAAAGATTCAGATATAAATGAAAAATTAAATCCACTTCAATATAGACATTTTAATATCTTATGGAATATTATAATAAATTTCTCAATGACTTCACTTATTGATATATTATTATCTAATTTTAAATTAAGAACTTTTTCTCCAGAAGAAAGATATTCAATTTGGAATGATTTAGTACAATATTCATTTAAATCTCTTGATATGGAAAATGAGACTAATATAAAATCAATTTTAGAAGTTATTTTATCATTAATTTATTATAGTGAATTTTATGGTACTGCAAATGTGATTTCTCTTGAGAGTGAAATAATTAAAAAATTTCCAATTAATATTAAAATTATTAATTTATTTTATAATAATCCAAGAAGTGATTTATATATAAATGAAAAATTATACAATACTTCTACAATATATGATCTAAAAAAAGAAATATCAAAAGAATTAAATATTCCAATTATATTAATTGCACTTAATAGAAATATGCTAAATGAAATTAATAATAAATTAAATGGAAATTTATTATCTTCTATATTTAATTTAAATGAAGATTCAAATGAAATTTCAATTAAAGAAATTAAATTAAAAAAGAAAAAAAATATTTTTGAATCAATAATAAAATATCCTCTTTTAGAAGAAAATAAATTATTATTAACTGATAGAGCAAATGCAGTATTTACAGAACTTTTTTATCATTATTCATATAATGATTATATGGATAAAGATATATTTAAACAATATATTCAAACAGCAACATATGATTATAATAATTCAGAAAGATTAGTTTTAGAAATTTTTCATAATTATGATAATGATAAAGATGATAAATTATCATTTAATGACTATATAAAATATTATATTGATTTAATTAATAAAGAAGAATATACAGTTTGGACACATATTAAAAATTTAGATTATAGATATGATTTAAAAAAAAGTAATGCTAATCTTGATAATGATTCTGGAATTAATTATATTGAAAATGATAAAAGTGATTATATGCCTAGAGCTTTTTTAAGTAGTAATAAAGAATATTTTAATGTAATTTTTGAATTAATGAATAGTAAAAATAATGATATAAGTGAAAAGGCAAATAAAATTATACAAATGCTTCAAACTAATAAAGATATTTATAATAGTATTTTAGAAAATAATTATGAAAATATTATTAAGGAAAATAATATTAATATTAAGAATTATTATTATCAAATTTTATTATCTATTTTAGAAAAAAAAGATAATGAACAAGAAGAAAAATATAAAAATTGGAAAAATTATTTTATTAATAATTCTTTAAATTTATTAATTAATGATTTTATCAATTATTATGATGAAAATTATTCAAATTCTTATATTCAATATATTTCTGTTTGTATAATAATTATTTATAATTGCTTAATTAATATTATTAATGATTCAGCATTTTTAAATTATTTTATAAATAATTACAAAGAAATTGATGATGAAAAGAAAAAAATCGAAAAATATGAATTAAATTTTAATGAACAACAAAAAGATATTTTAAATAAAATATCACTTAATAAAATATTATTAAAAATATTTAAAATTTTAAATGATTTATCAGATAGAGAAAAAGCTTATATTCAATTATATGATATAATAAAAACTTCTGTAAAATTAATAACAATAATAATGTTTATTGATATTAAAGATGACATTAATATTTTTGAAGTATATTTAAGAAATATTCTTTTATTAAATAAAGAAAATATTTATATTTGTCTTAATCAATTAAGTTATTCTAATAAATTAATTTTAAATCAAATTAATGAAGATAGAATAGATTTATTAGTTAATTTTGAAGTAAGTGCAAGAAATGAAATATTAAATATAGAATCACTATCTAAGATTCAAAATACTAAATTTATATTTTCTTTTTATGAAAATATTATTACTATAGGATTAAAAACAAAAAAAGAAAAATTAACAGAAATTTTAAATAATTTTATAAAAATTTTATTTGATATTGACAATATACCTAAAGAAGTTATTTTTACTGGTTATTTAACAATAATAAAAGATATTCTTTTAATATTTAAAAATGATAACATTAAAATAGATAATTTTGAAAATGACAAAATATTAAAATTCATAATTGAAAATTATTTAATAATAGACCCTAATAAAGATAAAGAAAAATCATTTTCAAATTACCAATCAATAACTTACATAAATAGATTATTTCAAATAATAACATTATTAATATCTCAAAATCCAGAAAAAAATATAAAATTATTTTTAACAGAACCAAAAATCCAAAATTTAACAAATTACTTATCAATAAATAAAGAAAACAAAAAAGATTATAATCCATATTTAGAAAGTAAATCTTCAAATGGTTATTTAGGAATTCATAATTTATGTTCAATATGTTATATGATTAGTGTAATACAACAATTTTTTATGATACCATTATTTAGAAAAATAATATTAACAGTAGAAACAGAAAAAAATAATACAGATAATATTTTATATCAATTACAAAAAATGTTTTCATATTTAAATAATTCAAATAGAAAATTTTATTCACCTGAATCATTTGTTTTTAGTTTTAAAGATTATGATGGAAATCCAACAAATATAAATATTCAATGTGATGCACAGGAATTTTTATTAAGATTTATGGAACTTATTGAAAATTCATTAAAATGTACTAAATATAAATATTTAATGAATAGTATTTTTGAAGGAGTAATTTATCAAAGTATAAAATGTAAAAATTCAAAATGTGGAAATGTAAATTTGAAAAAAGAAAAAATATATTATATTTCACTTGATATTAAAAATTGTCATAATTTAAATGATTGTTTAAATAAATTTATAAGTGAAGAAAATATTGAAGATTATAAATGTGAAAAATGTAATATTAAAATTACTCATGTTAAAAATATTCTTCTTAAACATTTACCAAATATTTTAATAATACATTTACAAAGAATTGCATTTAATTATGAAACTTATCAAAATGAAAAAATAAATTCAAAAATTGCTTTTAAAAGAAAAATAAATATAAAAAATTATACAACTGATAGAAATATAAATGAAGATAATAAAAAAAATATGGATAATTATGAATATAATTTAATTGGTGTTGTTGTACATTCTGGAACAGCACAATTTGGTCATTATTATTCTTTTATTAATACTAAAACTAAAGATGAAAATGGCCCTTGGTTTAAATTTAATGATAAAGATGTTAATGAATATATTAGACCTGATTTTGAACATGATATGTTTGGAGGAAATAAAGATCAAAATTCTTTAAATGAAGATTATGGCGCTAGTGCTTATATGTTAATTTATGAAAAAAAAATTAAGAATGTTATTTTAATTGATATTGTTAATGATGATATAATTAAAAATAAGGAAAAGGAAAATAAGGAAAATAAAAATGAAGAAAATAAAAATGAAGATTATTTAAATGAGGATAATAAAAATGAAGAAAATAAAAATGAAGATTATTTAAATGAGGATAATAAAAATGAAGAAAATAAAAATGAGGACAATAAAAAAAAGGAAAATAAAAATGAAGAAATTAAAAATGAAGTAAATAAAAATGAAGAAATTAAAAATGAAGAAATTAAAAATGGGGAAAATAAAAATGAGGATAATAAAAATGAGGATAATAAAAATGAAGAAATTAAAAATGAAGAAATTAAAAATGAAGAAAATAAAAATGAAGAAATTAAAAATGTGGAAAATAAAAATGAAGTAAATAAAAATGATGAAATTAAAAATGAGGATAATAGAAATGAGGATAATAAAAATGAAGAAAATAAAAATGAAGAAATTAAAAATGAAGAAAATAAAAATGAAGAAAATAAAAAAGGAGATTTTGAAATTTTTGAAGATGAAAAAAATGTATATGACAAAATTAATAGTGTAGATAAAGAAGGGAAAATTATTTTTTTGAATAATGAAAAAGAATATGTTAAAGTAGTAAATTATGAAGATGCAATTGATTATATTAATAACAAAAATAAAAATTTTGAAATTCCATTTATCAAAGAAATAAAAGAAGATAATATAAAATTTGGAAATGATAAAAAAATATTTAGTGAAACATTTAATAACTTAATTGAAAATATTTTATTAGAATTAAAATTAATTTTAGAAAAAGATAAATCAAAAGAAGATGAAATAGGTTCATATATAAATTTAATAAATTCATTTATTTTTTCAATAATTGTGAAATCTTATTTTAAATCAAATTTAGAACAAATTTCAAATATTTTAATTGAAATATATAAATTATCTCCAAAAATATTATCATCATTTATTGATAATTACATAGATGAAAAAAAAGATATTATTTTAAATTCATTTTTACTTGTTCAAGATAGAGATTTAGGAATATCAATTTCAAATTATATATCAAAAGCCCTTTGTGAATCATTTGATAATAATATTAATATTGAAAAAACAAATAAAATAATAAAATTTTTTCTTTCAATTATTCCAGTTGAATTATCAAAAAAATGGAATTCTATGTTTTATTATAATTTATTTTTATTAAATTTAATTAAAGGAAGTGAAAAAATGAAAAATTATTTTTATGAAAAAAAATTAATTAGTAAATGTATTGATTTTATTTTAGGAAATGAATCACCAATTTATCAAGGTGATAAAAGAACAAAATTTAATAATATAAAAATGAGATTTGAACCATTAATTGAAATAATATCCATTTTATATGAATATTCTTTAAATAAAAAATTATCTGTTATTGATTCAAAATGTATTGAATGTGATAAATTTTATAAAAAAGTTATTGATAATAATTATAATAATTATTCACTTGGAAAATTAATATCACTTCAAATGAATAAAAATTATAATTCTGATAATAAAATAAAAGAATTTTCTGATAATATTTTAAAATATATTTCTCAGAAAATTAATAATATTTCTACAACTACTGAAGCAGTTGAGTCAATTAATTTAATTTATGAAATATTAATAAATAATAATGAAGATGAAAAATTTGAAAAAATTAAAAATGAAATTTTATTAGGTATTCCTATTTTAAATATTGATGAAAATAAATTAAGTAATAAATTTTATAGTATTATTGATAATGATAAAGAAAGTATTCTTCAAAAAATATCTGTTTTATTTACTTCTAATAAAGACTTTGTTAGTATTGCAAAATCTTTTTTAAATCTTATTTTAAATTCTAAAAATGTTTTTGAATATTTAATTCAATTACCAAGTTTACATAATTTTAATAATAATTTTATTCAATTTTTTATTGATAGATGTGAAAATATAATTGAAAAGACTAAATTATTAAAAGAAAAAAAAGAAGATGAAAATGTAATTAATGCTAAAGAAGATATTGAATTAATTCAAAAAATCAAAGAAAAATATTATTTAAATAGTAATGAAAAGATTAATGAAAAAAAAATGTTTGTTATTTTTGAAAATACATCTTTAATTAATAATGAAAATCAAAATTTTAAAGTTTTCAAATCAATAATTGAATATGTTCCAGATGAAATTGATGAAAAAATAAATTTAAATGATATTGATTATTATTTAAAATATATAAATGAAAATAATGAAATAAGAAAAATCAAATCATATGATGAATGTATTTCAAAAAATAAAGATATTTATAAAAGTTTAATAAGATATTTTATTATTTCTGATATTGATTGTGAAATTAATTTAATTTATGATTCTATTATTGATTATGAAATGAAATATTATCTAAAAAAAAATAAAATAAGTGAAATTTTAGTTTTAGAATCAAATAATTCAAAAATCAATGATAATAATATAAATATTAAAAAACCAAATATAGATATTAATAATAAATTAATAGGAGGAGAATATGAAAATAATAATATTAATAAAGATGTTGATATGGATAAATGTATAATTAATTGTTCTGTTTGTGGTGAATTAAATGAAATTAATGAAAATTCAGAAATGAAATGCAAATTTTGCGAATCTAATTTATTTTAAAAATTTATTTAATTATTGTAAAATTATATTTAAAAAAAGTAATATTTTTCTTAATTTAAAAATATTTAAATTCTTTTTTAATAAAATAAAAATTCTAATAATAAACATTAAATTATTTTTATTTAAACATATTTATAACTTTAATTTAAAATAAATAATAATAATATTATATTTTGGAGATTAATATGGAAATTATATTATAAAATATCAATTTATGTAAAAATGATTAATCTGTATTACAAGAACAAATTTAAAAACTAAAATTTTTATTATGGATGAAGTTATTTCTAATATTAATATAAAAAAGAATAAAAAATACAACAAGTTTTTAATAAATATTTTATTGTTTGTACTTTTATTACTATTGCTCATAGAAATAAAAATATTAATTTTAATTTTAAAATTTTTATATTTTTTATAATGGCCAAATTAAAGAATTTGATAAACCAAATATTTTATTACAAAATCAAAATCTTTATTGTATCAATTATATAATATATCATATATTTAATTAATAATATTTATTTTAATATTTGAAATATTTAAAAAGTCCAAATTTTCATAATTTTATAAGAACATGAAATAATTGAACCATCTTTTAATTCAATTAAATCTTGAATATCATTATCATGAGCATCTTTAATTGTTTGAATACATTCATAATTATCATTTCTATATATTATTATATCTTTACTAATACCTCCAACTAAAAATATTCCTTTATCTTCAATTAAATATATTACCCAACATTCAAAAGGATGATTAATTTCTTTAATTATTTCTTTTTTGGATATTGAAATTACTTTTAATGAATTATTTCCATTAGTTTTAACAATAATTCTATCTTCATCTAATTTACATAATCCTCCATGCCATCCACAATAAGTTTCTTTTAAAATCTTTTATACAATTAATATTATTATAATCATTTGAATCCCAAAATTTAGTTCCATCTCCTCCAGAAGATATTAAAATATTTTTATCTTCAAATAATAATAATGAATCTATATGAGCAGAATGAGTTAATGTATTAATACATTCATAATTATTATTATTATTTTCTTTCCATATTTTAATATTTTTATCCCCTGAACAAGAAATTAAATTTCCATTTGAACAATATATTATTTTATATATTTTATCTTCATGAGCATTTTTAATTATTTTATTCATTTTAAATTCATTATTATTTTTAATCCATAATTTAATATTTTTATCAAATGAACAAGTAATAAAATTATTTTCATCTTTTATTTCAACATAAATAATACTATCATCATGTGCATTTTTAATATTTTGTAAAATATTTAAATTAATATCATATATATTAATAGATTTATCATTTGAAACTGAAATTATATTTCCTGAAGGAAAACAAGATATTGAATTAATCCAATCATTATGTGGTTGAATTGATTTTGTATTTTTTCAATTACAAGAAGTTAATTGAATTTTAGGTTTATGATATTTTTCTAATTTTTCAATTCTTTTTTCCATTTCATTTATTTTATTATCTTTATTTATTTTTTCTTCTTCAATTAATTTTTTTCTTTCATTCAATTCAATATTATTTTTTTTTAAATCATTATTTTCCTCTTTTAAATATTTTATTTCATTTAATATTTTTTCAATTATTTCATTTGATAATAAATCTTTTCTATTTAACATTAATTCTACATTAGGATAAATAGGAAATGATGAAACTAATATTAATTTCATATTCTTATTATATTCCTCAATTTGAATATTTTTTAAATCAATTAAAGCATTAATAAATTCAATCATTTCTCCAAGAGTTAAATTAGGCATTAATAATTTTTGTTGATGAAGATATTCAATATTAAATTTAGATTCATAAATATTATATGAATCTTTTTTTTGAATTTCAATATTTATTGAATCTAAAATTATAGATAATTGAATTTGATATTCTTTAAATATTTTAATTGAAGTTTGATTATATAATTTGCTATCTTTGTTATTTGACATTGTAAATATAATTTATAAATTAATATTCATTCATGATTTATTTTAATTTATATATTTTTTTATGTAGAATAAAAAATAATTAATTATAAGCATATATAATTATCTGTTGATTTAAATAAAAATTTATATTATTATTTCTTAAATTAATCAATTAATTATTTATTTTTATTATAAAATATTTAATTTAGTTGTCATTTATAAAAATTAATAATATTTCATTAATTTAATCTATAATATAATATTTTAACACAAAAAATATTTTAAAATAAATTATTATTAATCACATAATATTAGGAAGAATTGCTCTACATACTGGACATTCTTTTTTTTGATTCATCCAATTATCCAAGCATTCTATATGAAAAAAATGTTGACAAGGTGTTTGATAAATAAAAATTGGTTTTTCAAAAAATAATTTTTTAATACAAAGATAATATTTATTACTTTGATTAAAATCTATATTTTCAATTGAAGTAAAAGGATTTAAACAAATACTACATTCATATTTATAAAAATCTGGATTTATTTTTAAAATATTCCTAATATTTTTTTTATATTTATAATTATTTTTTTTACAATTTTTTAATAAAATATAATCACCATTCATTTTTTCTTGAATATATAATATAAACATTTGAAAAACATTAATTAAGATTAGACTTATACAAAAAAAATAATTCATTTTTGTATTAAAAATATTATTTTTCACCCCCTTTAAATATAAAGGAATAAATAGTCTATTTAATAATAATGAAATTTGAAAATATATTGGAATTGAATTTGGCCTTTCTTTAAATGATAAATTATAGATAATTTGAGGAATAAATGTAGTATATAGAAAAACCATTATAAATATTTTATAAATAAAAAGAAAAAATAAAAGAATCAAAAGATTAATAAGACAACCTAATGAAATTATTAATAATTGAATTATTCCTTTATAATTTTCTATTTTAATTGAGAAATAAAATAAAATAGTTTCAAAAAAACCAAAAAGAAAAAAATAAATTAAAGATATTAAAGCATATAATTTTGAATTCAAATAATCATTTGAACTAATAGAAATATTTGAAAAACATATTAATGCATTAAATGAAATATCTAATCCAATTAATATGGGGGAATAATTTATAAAATTTAAATTTTCCTTAGACTTTTTTTTTAAAATTGATAAAATTACTATTAAATGAAATAAACAAGTTAATATTAATAAAAATAAAAAAATATATTTTTTTTAAATTTTTTTAATAAAATATTGTTTTTCTGAAAAACATGTAAAATTAATTGATAAACCTGATAATTCTGAAATAAAAATACCATTTAAAAAATTATATTTTGTTTCATTTAATGATGAGAAATTAATAGTAATATTTTTAATTGGTTCAAAAATTATATTATTTATTTGAAAAATTGTTAAAGATTTAATTACTGTTTTATTATTAAATCTATTTTTAAAAATAAAATTATTAGAATTTTCATTAGGTATTTCTAAAATAAAATCTTTTAATCTATCTTTATATTCATTATATTTTTGAATAATCATTCTTTGATATTCAGCTTTATAATGTCTTAATTCTTTTAAATCTAAATCTGAATCTCTAATTATATAACTTAATGAAAATAAAATCCAATTATCTTGATATATACCATCAAATAATTGAAAATAAAAAGTTAAAATAAATTTATTGATTGGATATTTTGAAAATTTAATAATTATTCTCAGTGAACCATAATCATTCTTAAAAGATTTAAATAATTTATTTTTTAAAGTTTTATTTTTATACTCAATTAGATTCCATGTTCCTATATATAATTTTGAATTTATTAAACTAAATGTTTCTAGTTGTTGAGTTAGATTTACTATTTCTTGAGAAAGAAATGACTTTAATAAAAAAAATAAAAAGTATAATTTCATTAATATTAATTTATATTAATAAATAAAAATGAAAAAAAAAGCTTAATTCTTTATTTTCATTTTAATTATATATTTTTAATTGAATTTTACAAAATTTCATAAAGAATTCAAAAATTATATAAAATCTACTTTAATATATATTATTTTTTAATTTAATAATATTAATAAATTTATTTTATTTAAATAA
>JAJJLH010000292.1:0-26725 GCA_023806865.1 Isotricha sp. YL-2021a
CCCAATCCCCAATCCCCAATCCCCAATCCCCATTTTTTTTTTAGTTCAAATTATAATAAATTTATCAATTAAAATTTAAATAGAAAATGTTATAATTTATTAAATTTTGAAAATAAAATAAATTAAATGAATTATTTAAAAAATATATTTTAGATATCATAAAATAAATTAAACAAATCAATTTTACTTTAATAAATAAAGAATAATAGAAAAAGAAAACTAAAAATAATGAAAAAATAAGAAAAAGAAAACTAACAATAAAAATAATTAAAAAATTGTAAATAAACCGAAAATAAACGACAAAAGCTATTTTACTAAATATGTAATATCTAAATATTAATCAAAATTCCAAATAAAAATAAAATTTAAGTTAATAATATTTAATAAAAGAATAAAATCTTTTACTCTTTATTGCATAAGAGTGCAACACCTCTTCTTTGCCAGAACTTATCATCTCTATCACCACCACTGATCTTAAGTTTAATATCAGTAATCAAATATTTATCAGTTCTCTTAGGATATTTATAAAGAGGACATGAATAAGAAGCATTAGTAGGTCCTAAAACATTAGCAGCTTTATTTTCATTAATAATAGTTCCTTTAACAGTAATAACAGGGAATTTAATAATAGTATTTCTTGAATTTGGATTTGGATCATCATCTAAATAACCTTCTTTACTTCCACCTCCCCAAATTGCTCCTTCAATATAAAGTCCATATACTAAAATATTTTCCATTCTATCTTTTGCTTTTGCTTGACGTGATAATTTAGTTGGATCTGTTTCTAATCTATCAGGTGCATATGATAAGTCAATTTGATCTAAAGCTAATTTTTCAAATTCTTTTGCATTACCAGGTGATTTCTTTTTAAGTTTGAAGAATTCTTGTCTGAAGGCTGCAAGGAAACCTTGTGGTTTAAGTAAACCTGGTAAGAAGAATGGTGGTCTTACATCATTTGAACATGATAACCATTCTCTTAATCTTTCTGCTCTTATTTTCAATCCTTCAAACCATGAACTTGCATTTGGTGATAACCATGAAATTTCTGAACCATTTGCATCAAACATCCAAATACTTGGTGGTTTAATTAAATATAATGCATCAATACATTCTGTAATAATTTCTGTCATAAGTAATGTACCAGCTATAGCTTCTTTAATATCTTTAAGTGATTTTTTGACTAATTCTAAAATAACTTGAATATCTTTAATTTCCTGTAATAAGACGTTATTAAGTGGAACTTCAAGACCAGTACCTATATTACAGAAGGAATATTTATTGATAGTATCACGATATTCTTTTTCGTTGAAGAATGGTGGGAAACTTTCTAACATTGCTTCTACTTTAGGTCTAACTTCTTCTTCTTTACTTACTCCACCACCACCAGCACCATCTTTTGGAAGAGCTTGTGTTATTGTTGCTAATAATTCACCAAATTCTTTAAGTCTGAATGTCATATCAGCTGAACCATGAAGACCAAATACTTGTGGTGGATCAACTGTTGGGAATTTACTAATCCATGCTATATAATCAGAAATTTCTTTAAGATTATCTGGTATTTTATATTCAGCTCCTTTATTCTTTGGATCAACTTTGTCTTTTGGTGTTGGATAGAATGAATAATTTGGTTGTTTGAATGTTGGATCTTCTAAATATGATGATACAATTGTTTTGAATAAACTTTCATCTTTCAAATCGAATATACGACCTCCATATAATATATTACTGACGACATTTGTAAGAGTCTTAAAGTTAATCATTTCAGAAGGTGGTTTCTTATCTGGTAAATCAGATTCTCTTTGGAATTGTTTTTCTACGAAAAGAATTGAAGCTTCCAAGTCAGAGTTATTGAAATCATAAGGTACACAGAAACCTAAAGCACCATATTTTCTTCTTTCAATAACAAGAGAGTGAATAAATGATAAAGCAAAGACTAAATTCTTCCATTCTTTATATTCGAAAATATCTAATTTTTCAGCTGAAACGACAGAAGAATAAGTTTTCAACATACCAGCTTTAATACCTTTAGGTGGTTCATTAGTAACTTTAAGAGATTGATGAAGTAAACCAATAGGGAATTCATCTCTGGGTTCACAAGATAACCAAATTCTCATTTCTGGATTCCATTCTAATTCAGTATTCTTTAACATAATATCTAATTTACTCATGAAATCAAGACCTAAATGACAATTTTGGAAGTATACCCAATCTCCTGATTGTCTACAATTTTCAACAATACTAACAGCAATTTCGAGAACACCTTCTCCCATTGATATACTATCAATATGTTTATTTTTCTTTTTAGCAAGATTTTCAATATTTGTTGATGGATCAGCACCTGCAGAAAGTAAGAAAAGAATTGGAGTAGTTGCATTAGTAATATTATAAATATCTTTAATTTCTTCTGGATATGGATTAAGGAAATCTTTATCATCTAAAACAGTTGGAATGAAATGTTGAGTTGCACAAATAATAGTTCTATCTTCTCTCATTGCTCTTACAAATATTAATTTAAGGAATGATACTAATTTCTTATTATAATTATATAAATCATCATATGGAACATAATTTTCTGAATCTTGTGCATCATTGAATGTTTTGAATTTTTCTGGTTCTGCTGTTAATTTATCAGGAAGTCTTTGGAAGTATGCATGAGTTTCATTAAATTTATGTCTGGAAATAGCAAGTAAGTTCAAATATTCTTTTGGTTTCTTTTCTCCTTTTGCTCCTAAGAAATCATATGGACAATCTGGTTCATTAATTGAGTTAATTACACCACCACATTTAATAAAGAATGATATATCTGCTGGTTTTAATAAATATGAACCTTCAATCTTTTCTTCTGTTAAGATTTTGAAGCAAACCATTAAAATAAATGCTGTTTTATGTTTTTCAAAGAGACCTCTTACAATGTATTTATATACATGTTCTGTTAATTTTTTAACAATATTTCTAACTCTTTGATCAGTGTTATTTGATGGGTATGAATTTTCAATTGAATAGTTGAATAATTCTAAGAATTGTTGAAGAGAAGTTGAATACATTTTTGAAATTTCTTGCATTTGGACAATTGAGAAATATAATACTGAACCTCTTGTAGCAACTGGTAAATATTTTTCTCTCTTTTGGTTAATATCAATTTTCTTTTCTTCAGCTTCTTTAATCTTTTTAGTATTATCTTCTGCTTGAGTCTTTGAGTTATTTAATACAACAACAATTTCTTCATTTTCTAATAAGTTACCTTCTTTATTTAAGTTATCTAAAATTTCCTTTTGACATTGTAATAATGAGTTTTTATTTTTAGTAATATCACTTAAGATTTGTTTCAAAGTTTCTTCTAAAGCTTTTTGTTCTTTTGAAATGACAATAGCTTGTAATTGTTGTTCAAGACCAATAGCTGTAACACAGAAATCAATAATAGTAGTCTTAGCTGCCAATTCTGGTGTAAAGTGAGGATTGATTAATTTACAAAGTAAGAACATTTTGAATCTTTCATCAAAATCAACTTGTTGTCCAGCAATCATAATCTTTTTTAATTTAGCAGTTGAATTTTTCTTTCCTACAAATTGTCTTTCTAAAATAGGATCTAAAGTAGTATCGACATCATTTTCAATACCTTCAATCATAATTTGACAATCTAATCCAAGTAATGAGTTACAATATGATTCAAATCTCTTTCCACAGAAAGTAGCCATTTGATAAACATGTTTTTCAGCTAAAATACTAGGATACATATTAACTAACCAATTCTTAGCTTGATCTTGTGGATCAATTAATAAAGGATATCTTGATGAAGTTGTAACTAAAATAGCATTTTGAACTGATAAAGTATCACTTGGTAATTTACTCATAAACCAATCATTCTTTGTTGGTTCATCAACTAAGAAATCTTCAACTATTAATTTATCACTGAATGGTATTCCTCTCTTTTCAACATCACCTCTAAATGCTTGTGAGATAAGAACTTCTGTTCTGAATGTATAATTGAATGGTCCAGCATAAGCAATGAATGCAGCACAAATTGCAGCATCTCCTAATAATTGTTTCTTTTCTTGATCAAATTGTTTTGAATCTTCAGTCCAACGGACTTTTTCTCCTTTAAGTGATTCTATAAGTTGTTTTGCTGAATTAACTCTCTTTGCCATCTTATTTAAAATTTCTTGTTGAGCATCTTTCTTTGCACGAACTTCTGCTAATGATTCTTCTAATTTTCTTTTTTCTTCTAAAACTTCTCTTTTCTTTTCTTGTTGGATTCCAAGAACTTTCATTGCTTCATCATATTTCTTACTCATAAGTTCGACTTTTTGTTGTTTAGGAATAACATCCCTGACAGCAATGACGAAATCTGAAATTGAAGCACAGAAAGCTGCAAGTCTTCTACAAGCATCACCACCGATTCTCATAGCAGCATCTTCTGAGAATAAAGGAATTTCTTGTTGAGTTTTTGCATCAAGAGTTTTGGCATCAAGGAATGGTCTAACTAATTCTAAAGTTTCGTCATTGATATTAAGTTTATTTCCTTCTAATTTACGTTGCCATTCTGTAATTGTATCAAAGAATGAACCATAACCTGTTGATGAAATATATGAAATCATAGTTGTCCAACCCATAGGACTATAATAACGAGCTTTTGTATCTTTGTTAACGTCCATTTCACCAAAGTTATCTGGAATTGCAAGACGTTTGTTCATAATGATACCACAGCATTCGAAATAGAATTTAATTGATGTTGGGACATTTGTTTTACCTAATGGTTGTAAAATCTTTTGGTCAAGATCTTGAATTTTCTTTTGGGCTTTGTCTAATTTAGGCTTGGCGATTGCAAGCTCTTTATTAACAATTTCTGATTCTTTTCTAATTTCTTCTGCGTTTTTATTACATCTTTCTTCTTCTGCTGAGACTTCTTTTTCTAATTGAGCAGTAGCTGCATTTTTAACTGAAAGTTCTGCTTCTTTAATATCGACTTCCTTTTTGACTTTTTCGACTTCTGCGACTTGGACTTCCATTTCTTTACTCTTTTTAGCAATATCAACTTCAGCTTCAGCTAATTTAGCAAGACCATTATTAATTGTAGTTTCTTTCTTTGAAATTTCATCTTTTTTAGCAATATAAACTTTCATATATTCTTGAATAAATGATAAATATGATTTTGGTGTGACATAAACATACCTTCTGAATTTATCATAATAATCTTTGCAAATAACTTCAGAAATTTTAGTATGAACACCAGCAATGTGATTATATAATTGAGTAATTTGATCTGGTTTACCAACAAGTTTTAATTTTTCATTTCCTTCAACAGCTCCTTTAACGACAGAAATAAGAGCCTCCTCAGGCCAAGGTAATAACCAAGTAATAGTACAGTTATTGAATAAGACTGGGAATTTAATGAATTTCTCTCTGAATTTATCAGAAGATGGTGAGAAGCAAAGTGACAAGTGACAATATTTTCTAGCGAATTCAATTAATTTATTCCATACTGCAGATTCATCAAATTCCATAGTAGCATATTTTGGTATTTTACTAAGTGTAGTTCTGCAAGTTGCAATAATTGCATTTTTATCATTTTTCTGTCCAAATAAGTTAGCGATTTCTCCTGTAGCTAAGAATGAAGAAACTACTTCTAAATAATAATCAATCTTAAATTCAGCATCAGTCATAAGTAAAGTATGTGGAATGAAATATTTACCTTTTTGTGGATTATATTCTTCAATAATTCTTGAGAAAATTGTTCTAAATACTAATCTAAGATCATCAGGTCTAGGTGGTGAACCATAAGTTGGTTGAACTAATAAATTCTGTTCACAGAAAGCAGCAAGACGAGTAAGTGATTGTTTACCAGAACCACCGACACCAACAACCATAACACTACCTTGATCTTGTTGAATAATTCTTGTAATTCTCATTAAATTCTTTAAACAATCATCGAATAAGACAATTTCGACATGTTTTCTATCTTTCTTTTCATTAAGTTCTCCCATGAAGTTAGTTGTAACAGTCCTTGCATTATCTAATGTTACAATATTTTCATAATGTTTTGGATATTCAAGACAACCAATTTCTTCATTAGTAACTATAGGTCTTAAGTAATCAGCAAAGAAAATATCAGTTTTTAATTGATCAGTAACATCTTTATCGAAATTTTCTCCTAAAACACTTTCAACAATATTTTCAAATTCTTTCTTATCTTCAACTTCTCTTAATTTATCACAGAAGACTCTTGTAACTTCATGTTTCCATAAACAAAGAAGGAATACATCACATTTAATACCATATTTCTTTTCAGAATCAACAATACTTTGTCTATCAGCAATAAAGATACCTTGGAAAGTTCTGGAAAGTTCTCTCATATTGTAAGTATAATGGAATTTAACTGGAGTAGGTTGGAATTTATTTTCCATCTTTTTAAGAAGATCAGATGTAAGTTTTGGTAATTTTTGTGCTTGATTAGCAATAATTTCATTAAAAGCTTTTTTAGTAAAGTAAGATTGTGAAATTTTACCATAAATATCATTAACTGATTTTTCATTTGGTAAGACCATATTGAAAATGAAGAAATGTCTTTTTAATCTATTTGGAATATCATTTTTACCTCCTTTAGGATGATTCATAGCAGCAACAAATGTTAATTTAGAAATCTTTTTCATAACACCTCTATTTTCATCTATCTTAATTAAATAATAACCACTAAATTCTAATAATTGTCTGACTAATTCTAAAGTAACTTGGTCACCCCATTTATTAACATAAGGCATAGACAAGTCATCAATGAAAATAATCATACTCTTATCTAAAATAGGAATATATTCATTACCACTCTTTTCAAGTTCATCATCAACAGTTTCTTGGAAGTTAGTAGGTGAAGTAGCTGATGAAAAGTTAACTCTTTTTAAAGCTTTCTTTGGATCTGATGCAAATCTCTTTTGATAAATAAGAACAGTTGAAGTTTTAGCAGTACCTGAATCTCCTAATAAAAGACAAGGTGGAGATCTATCACTAACAGCATCTAATCTACAAGAAGCTATTTTTTCTACTAAGAATAATGCACGTGTTGAATCCATTGTTGGAATTAAAAGAGATGAGAAGTTTTCTAATTCTCTCTTATCTATTGTAACTTCTTCTGTTTGCCATGGTTCCCAATCACCTTCTAATGAACATTCGAATATTGTATTGTTACCTTGAATTTCTGGTAATTTGAATCCTTTGTTTGAAAGATATTTGTGGAATTTTTCTCTTTCTTTATTATCATAAAGTGAACCTATTGCCCATGCGAAAGAAAATGCGATACATTTGTTTATGTAATTTGAATCAAATGTTTTGTTTTTATCTGATAATAATGATTCAAGGATTAAAAGGAAGTTTTTGACTTTAATTAACCATGATACACCCATACATGGATTGAAGTTTTTAATTAATTCATTTTCTACATTTTCATTGATTAATTTATCTATTTGTTTTCTTATATCGTCTTCTGAGATTTTGAATTTGGTCTTAATTTCTTTTAATAAATCTTTATTTCTGACAAACCAACTCTTAATATATGGTTTATAAGTAATATCTCTTTCAGTGATATAAATCATACCACAACGTGATACAGTAGCTAAAGAAGCATTTTTGACATTTTCGCATTCCATAACTAATCTACATGAATCAATCATAGAAATACGTTCATTATTTGAAAGAGTTAAAATCTTATTATCATCTAAGACAGTATTTAAATTTTCAATCCAAATAGAATCAATAGGACCATCACATACAATCCAGTTATTTTGTTTTGAATATGATGATGATGCTTCATTACATTTTTTCCATATCATAGTGAAGACTCCTAAAATATAAGTATCTTCAATTTTTTGAATGAAAAGATATTCATTTTCAACGGCTTTTGGATTTAAACGATGGATTTTCCATTTAGCATCTTTATTATTTGGATCAATTTCACTCATAGCTTCAGTTAAAACTTCCATAATTGTTGTTTTACCAGTTCCAGTATTTCCGACAATCATAAATCCATGTCTGACATGATATGTTTCATAAGTTTGAATAATTTTTTCAACCCAGATATCTAAATTATCTAATTTCTTTCTATCTAAAACATTATTAATATGTTTCATTAACTCTGGATATGTTTGTTGTTTAGCATTTTTTTGTAATGGGAAGACGTCATTAATAAGATTTAAGAATAATGGTTTATCGTCAGGAACTAATTTAGAAAGGTTCATACCTCTTAAAGCTTGATAAATTAATTCTTCTTCTTTATCTGGTTCTTCTTTGAATTTCTTCTTTTCATTACCACCATGTCTAAGTACAGATAAGATATTTCTTAAACCGAAATCATAATGTTGTTGTTTAGATAATTGTGCTTCACATAATTCATAAAGTTTTCTGAATTTCTTAGCAATATCATCATGATTTTCAAAACCATAAGAACAAAGTTTGACTCTGATAATACTTTCTCTATTGGGAGCCATCATAGTAACACCTCTGAATAAGATCTTTAAGTTTTCTGGTAATTCTTGTCTACCACTATAACCTGGATTCATAGTAATAAAGTAACCCATAGTAGGAATAAGTTCAATATCAGTATAAACATTAGCACCTTCAGGGAATTTGAATCTTTCTTGATTTTTCTTTCTACATTCTTGAATAGCTTGAATAATGGTAGCTAAGACAGATAAGACTTCTAATTGAATTCTATTAAACTCATCGAAACAACCCCAAGCACCAGATCTACATAATCCTTTGAAAATTTCTGCCATATTTTTATATCTATGTTCAGGAGCACAATTTGTGACTAAGACAAAGACACCCATTGTTCTACCCATATCTTTTACAGTTTCAGTTTTACCTGTTCCTGCTGGACCAGCTGGAGCACCACCATATTGCATACCCATAGCTTGTGCTAAAGTAATATAACATTTATCTGTTAAGGGTGTGATACACATTCTTTCTTTTGCTCCTAAGAATTCATAACCATATTCAAAAGCGACATCTGTAATGTTAATTAAACATGTTCTAATATCTTTTGTACTTGTTTTATGAACATACCAATAAACACGAGTTTGTTTTAACCAATCATAATCATTGACTGTGACAATTTGACGAACCATTTCTTTATCTGAAATGAAATATTTGTAAATATCTAAATTATGGACATGGATAATGATAAGAGCTTCAAGTTTTACAACATCTAATTTATTTTTGTTATCAGCACGACACATTTCAGTTAAGACACCTAAAATTGTTTGGAAATCTCTCATTGATGGATCAATTTCACCAGCAACTAATTTCTTTTTATATGAATCTCCTTTTTCAAATGATGTTCTAACAATAAATTCTTCTAATCTTTTAGTACCGAAAAGTTGTAAACCAAAGATAACAACTTGACAAATGAATTTTTCAACAAAAGCTTTAAAAGCATCTCTATTATTATCATCTAAAGGTTGATCATAGAAATTTTTAACATCATAATAAGCTAACTCGAATAAATCTCTAAGAGAATATTTCATACTAGCGACTAAATCACATAACCATTCTTCAATTTTACCATCACATTTAACAGCATGTGCAGACATGTCAACTTCTTGTTTATCTTGTGGAGCTTGTTCACTTTTAATTTGTCTAATTTTAATGATAGATTTCTTATCAGCATCAGCGAATTCAATATCATTAATAGCATCGAAAATAATATTAAGATTTGATTTAATATTTGATGGATCACTTCTCTTTGATAAAATATCTAATAAGACACCATTAGATACGAAATAGAAACGAGGGAATTGTCCTCTTTTACCTTCTAAGTAAATATCTAATTTTTGTTGACATTCTTTTAATGTTCTATCAATATCAGTAAGATCTGGAGTTAATTCATTACTTGCACAAAGTGAGAAAACATTTTTAGTTGGATATGCTTTATCCATCATAATCTTAACCCATAATTTATGACAATTTTCAAAGTTTTTAGTTGGACCTGGTAATTCTTTTCTAATATCACCACCAATGAAAAATGATTGAAGTGAATTCCATAATTGTTGTACACCTAACCATAATTCTAAAGTATTATTTATAGTTTGGAATGCTGTTTCTTTTTGTTTAATTCTTGCATTTAATTCTGGTGTCAAATTTCTACTTTGTGATTTAAATCCTGAAATTTTACCTGAATGTTCTTCAACAGTTGCTTTAATTTCTAATGTAGTAACTGTATCTAAAAGTTGTAAATCTTTAATTGTTTTATGAGGTTCGAATTTGAAAACTTTAGTTTTCCATTCTTCATCAATTTCCTTAAGTTGAGCATCGATTTTCTTTTGTTGTTTTGCTATTGTTACAGTATCTTCTATATCTCCTTTGAAATCATCAATATTATTATCGAACAAAATTTTTAATGGGAATGGACCTCCATCTTGTTTAATTGTTGCTAATTCTTTAATTGATGTTTTTTCTGCTAAATCTCTCCAATGATGATCTTCAAAATCGAAAGTAAGTAAATCGAAAGTTTCAACAATACTTTGTAATTTAGTAATTTCATTTTTTAATTTTTCATATTCTGGTGTAGTTGTCAAAGCTTTATTAACTTTAAATTGTTTAGATGTAAATTCTTGACATTTATTTTCCATTTCTTCTTTTTTAGCATTTAATTCAGAAAATTTCATTTCTTTCCATTCATCTTTTTGATTTAAAACATTCATGAATAAATCATATAAAGTACCTAATTTTTTTAATTCATCTTCCATATTTTTTAATTCAGGATAATTATTTTGACTAACATGGAAAATTCTTTCAGCATTTTCAATATTAACCCATTGTTTATTTAATTGAACAACTTTTCTTCTATAATAATCTAATTTATCATAAGCTTTTGGAATTTCGCTTTCTTTAGTAGGTCCTTTATCATCATATTCTTGTTTTAATTGAGTGACATCTTCTCTTAATTTAGAAGCATCTTCATATAATTTCTTTTTATATTGTAATTGCTCTTTTTGTAATAAATCTCTAATTTCTCCTGATTTTTGTAAAATATTTTTCCATTTTGCTTCGAAATCTTCTTTAGTTGGGAAATTATATCTTTCAAAATCAGATTCTTTTAAATGTTGTTTTACTAAAGTATATAAATGAACAAATGGTTTTATTTCATTTTCAATTGTTCCTTCACTTACTCTTATTTCTTCAATTGCATCTACGACTTGTTTTAAATCTTCTAAATTTTCTACTTTAATATTTAATTTTTCTTCAAAGTTTGAAATTTTTTGATTTAATTCTTTTGATTTTCCCTTTGTTGTTAAAAGTAATTGTCTCATATAAGCAAAAATCCAATCACCACAAAATTTAAGTAAAGTTTTTTTAATTGGGTCTAAATTAATTGAAACTGCACCAATATGTTGTTCATTAGGAATAGAATTTATTTTATCTTCTATACCAAGATATTCATTTAATTTTTCTTCATAATCAACATAAGTTTTATTTTGTTTTTGATTAAATTCTTTTATTCTTTTATCAATTGAATCAATCCAAATTGGTTTAAATGGATTGAAAGTTTCTTTTAAATATTTATCAATTTCAACATTATTTGATTGATAACTTCCAGTTAAAACAAGAATCATTTTAACAATTTCATTATCTTTTCCAACTCTTTCATGGAAAGATGAAACTTTATCTTTTTCTGATTTTTTCCAACTGAAAATATCTTTCATAGCATATAAAATACTTTTAGCAATTTTATTAATTGCTTCTTGTATTCTTTGGATTTTTGGTCTAATTTCAATTGTATTATTAGTTAAAATAACATCAACACTGAAAATTGGTTCTGAATGTTCACCTGAAATTCTTTCTTTTAATTTAGTTAATGAATTTTTAGTAGTTGCTATTAAAAATTCATAAAATTTATCTTCATAATCACTTAATAATTTATCTAAAGTATTAGTATCAACTTTTGAAATTTTTGGATCTACTTCATATGATTGAATTGATTGAATCATATCTCTAATTGCGTTTTCAATTTCTATATTTTTATTTTTTAAAAATTCATTTTGTTTCTTTACATGATCTTCTTGTGCTGAAATTATATCTTGGATTTCTAATTTTGTTGGATCTTCAGGAATTGATAATAAATCTAATTTTTTAATTACTAACATATTTCTATGAACTCTATTTTCTAAAATTTCCATAAATGAATCAATTGAATATTCAAATCTTTGTAAACAATCAAAAACAACTTGTAATGAACTATCAATATTCATTGATGACCAATTAATTGTTGTTTTTAAAGGAGTTAATTTTAAATTTAAATCTTTAATATGTCCTTTGAAATAATATTCAGCTTCTGATTTATTTATTCTTGATAATATTCTATTATATTCTTTAACCATAAATGTTAATTCATTATAATATTTTTTGAATTTTTCTTCTTGTAATAAAATAATTTTTGCAGCTTCTGGAATTTGACAATTCATTCTCATCATACATTTTGCTTCTCTAATTAATTGAAGAACATATAAATCTAAATTAACTTTTGGAGAAGAATTTTCATTAATTACTAATAAAGGAAGAGTTAATTTAGTTTTTGCACTTTCAACAAATTGAGTAAAGAATTTTTCATTTAAAATAATATATGAATATAATAAAGTATTTGTTGTCATATATGATAATTCTGTTTCTTTTCTATCTTTTGCTGCTATGTCTTTAAATGAATTTATGAAAGGGAATATTCTATTAAATAAATGTTTTGCCCATTTTATTCTTCCTGAGATTTTTGGCATATTTCTTTGTAATTGAGGATTTGTTCTATTTGAATCAAATGTTGCTTGAATTAAATCAATTTCTCTTTTATAATTTGAGAATATTTCTAATTTTTCTGTTCTTAAATTTGCTTGTAAATTTGGTTTTGTTAATATTTTTTCATATTTAGCTAATAATTTTAATTTTTTTTCAATCCAACTTAATTTCTTAAATTCTTCATTAATAATTTTATGTAATTCATTTTCAATATCATTAATTTGTAAATTAAAAGCAACGTAATCTTTATCAAATTTAGTTTCATTATATTTTAATAAATGTCCAGTTTTATGTTTGAAAGTATCAAGTTCTCCATCATATCTTTCTTGAATAGAATCCATAGAATCTAATTTATGTGCTCTAATATCTTCAAATTGTTGAATTGTAGTAAATAATTCAATTAATTTAGTCAATCTTTTACAAAATTGTTCAAATTTTCCAAAAAGTTGATTTTCTCCAAATTCGAAATTATTTTCTTTATTTGAACTAGTAGTATTAGTTTTAGCTTGTTTATATTTTTCCTTATAACTTTTATATAACTCAATACATTTTTGGAATTTCTGAATTAAATCTTGTGGTTTTTGTTCCCAAAGATAAGTAGGATCTTTTTTTTCTCTATTTTCCTTAGCTTCTTTACTTTCTCTATTAACCATATTATCCAAAATATAATCAATACAATTAGTAATCATTTGTGAAGTGATTTTACTGAATAAATTAGTCATTTTTGTATTATCATAATATCTTGCAGTAAAAGAAATAAGTTTAAGTGAATTCATTAAACTTTGAAGTGAGTCAATTATTGTATCTGGAGTACCATTATATAAAGGATCGAAATAAATTTCTAAAGTACTTAAATATTTAACATTATCTCTTGCTTCTGAATGTGCAGTATGAGCATCAATTTTCTTTTGTTTCATTTCATTAGTTAAAGTTTGAACTTTTGTACTTAATTTATTTTTTTGTTCAACAAAGTATTTAGAAACTAATCTATAATCACTTGATTTAAAAAAATCATTAACTTTAGTCAATCTCTGCATTCTATATTTCCATCTTTCAAGTTCGCTTTTAGGACCAGTATCACTAAAAGCAGGATTTTCTTTATCCATATCTTCAATTTCTTTAGTAAGAACATCAATCCAATTTTGATAAATTTCTTCAATTTTCCCAGTAAGAACTTGTCTCTCTTCTTCAGTAGTAAAATCTTTCTTATCTTTTTGAATAAATTCTCTAACATTATCAGGTAATTCTTGAAACTTAACTCCAGAAACTAAACTATCAACAGTATCATTAATATCTTTAGAAAAACTTCCCATAACTTTCTTAAATTCTTTTTTTTGATCTTCATTTATATTAGTTCCCCAATCTACAGTTTCCAAAGCAGGAGCAAGATAATTATAAATAACTTTATTCATTCCTACAATTGAATCAGGTGATATTTCACCAAACATAACAGTATCATCAGATTGAGTTTGTAAATTAACTTCTTTACCATCAGCTAATGATCTTATAAAGAAACAAGCACGATTTTGTAATTGAACATTTTTTGTCTCTTCATTAATTAGAAATTGAGGTGATTCTGAATCAGCATTTTTGTCTCCTGGTTTTGATGGTTTTTGATAGTAAATTATTAATGTTTTTCCAGATTTACCAGCAAGGTAATCTATAAATTTTTGAGTCATTTCTTTATCTATTAAATGTGGACCGTCATCACCTTTGTTGTTAAAGCAATCGGATACCATTTGAGTCATCCATTGCACTCTTGGTGTTTGCATTTTTTTATTAAAATTTTTTTTGACGTTTATTGTATTTATATCATCAGTTATTAGATTATTAATTATTTTTTATTTTTTTTTTTTGTTTTTTTTTATTTTTTTTGATTTTTTTTTTTTTTTGGGTTTCTAGAAGTTTCTATTTTAGTTTTTTATTGTTTTTTTAAGGTTAAATATGTTTTTGTTAGATGTGGGTTAGGATTTTTTTTTTTTTTATTATTTTTTATTTATTTTTTTTTGGATATTTTTTTTATTGAGTTTATATTTATAAGACTATTTTAAAATATGAATTTAAATATTTTTTCATTTTTAGGTTATAATATAACTTTTAATTAATTAATCTGTATGAAATAAGTATCTTATAATTTATTTGAATGAAATGTAATATTTATAATATGTATTCATTATAAATAATTAAAAAATAAAAAAAAATAAAAATTAAGCCTTTTTATTTTAATATGCATTACATTATTTTATTCAATTTTCTTAAAAATAAAAATTTATTTTTATTTTATTATTCTCTAAAATAAACTGTTAATAGTCTTTCAAATACAAAAATATATTTTAATCATAATTCCTAAAATAAAAAATTCATTTATTTTACTTATTTTTTACAATTAATATTTTTTTATAATTGAATCAATTCATCAAATTAATTTGAATTTAATTAAAAATTTAAAAACAAAAAAAAATTTTATTTTCATTTAATTACTTATATATAATTTAAAGATATTTATATTTTTAAATCTTTTCCTTTACTTTTAGATTTTTGTAAAAGGAAAGAATTTTTTTTACTCTTTAATAGTGTATTAAAATTTTTAACACTTTTATTATTATAACTAGATATAATTTTATCATTAGTTCTTGAAATATTAGAATTATTATTTAAATTACCATTTCTAGAAGACTTCTTTAAATTATTTTTTGAATTCAAAATTACATTTTCATTATTTTTTAATTTACTATTAGACCCATCTCTCAAATTTAAAGTATTTTTATAATTAATATTCATATAATTACTTGTATTAATATTAATATTAGAATTAGTATAATGAACTCCTTTTTTTAAAGTTGAATTTCCATCTACTAAAAGTGAAAAACCCATATTTCCTAATTCACTATTAATTTTAGTTTTACTATTATTCTTATTTAATTTAGGAACAGTTTTTTTAAATTTTTGAATTTTACTAACAGGTTTATTATAATTACAACAACTAACTTCAGCATAATAACTTTTTTTAGAAATACTATTATTTCCATTATTAGAATTAGATAAATGATATTTTTTAATAATTTTATCAACATTTTGTGTTTTAACTAAATTAATATTTTGTTTTGAATGTGAAATATTAAAAGTTGTTGTTGATTTACAAATTGTATGAGTTTTATTTGTAATATTTGTATTAGTATTTCCTTTTGATAAACTTGATAATCCATTTCTTAAATTTCTACTTTTTGTTATTGTTGGACTTTTAATTAAAGATTTACTTGCAGTTAATGTCGTTTTTGCTTTTGATAAACTATTTGTTTTATGTAAGATACTATTTTTATTTCTTGAAATTGTTTTTGTTTTTGGTTTATATTTGTAATTATTTATTATTGGAGATGATAATCTTTTTGGTTTTGGTTTTGAAAAATGATTATTTATATTTGAATTTGAGAAAACTCCTTTTTTAAAATAATTTTCTATTTTTTCTCTTGATATTTTATTTAATAAAGCTTTTGAAGAATTTTTTTTTGATTCTCTCATTAAATATTTATTATTATATTGTCTTCTATTAACAACTTTTTTTATTCTTTTACTATAAAATCCATTAATAATTTCTGATAATGTATTATCTTCTGATTGTTCTTTTTTATTATTAATTAATTCATTTCTTAAAGTTTCAAGTGTTAAAATAATTGTATTATTTATTGAATTATTATTTGTATTTTTTTCAATATTTATATTTGTATTATTTTCACTTGTTAATTTGGCTTTATCAATTGATTCTTTAATTGAATTTTTGAATATTGTATCATTTGAAAAATCAATTTTTGAATAATTATTTGTTTCAAAAAAATCTAAATCTTCTTTTCCATTAACACAATTTTTTTTATAATAAATCTCAGCTTTTTTTTCTTCATAATCTAATAAAATATCATTTAATTTTAAATCTGAAATTATTGGTTTACAAAAAAAAAGAAGATAATTATGATAATAAATTGAAAATTCTGGAATTCTTTGACTACATTCATATAAACTATAATATCTTCTTAAAAATTCTTCTTTATAATCAAATATCATATAATCTTTAAAAACACTTACTAAATGAGTATTTTCATTATTTAATAAATGTTTTACAATTATTGATTCATATTTTTCATTTAAACAATTGTATTTTTCATATAATTTATATTTTGCTCTTTTAAAAAGATTTTTTATTAAATTTATTTTTTCTTTTTGTTGCTTTACTTTTATTACAAAACTTCTATTATTTTTTTTATTAAATGTACCAAGTTTAACATGAATATTTCTTAATTGAGTATTTAAATCTTTACTACGATTATATGTTGATGATAAGTTATGTCTATGTGTTTGCATTGATAATTTAATTTTTAAATTTATTTAAAATAAAATTATTAAATTTTTTATTTGTTATTTTATTTTTTTTCAAAGAGGTTTTTTTTTAAAAAAATATAAAAAATTATTCTATAATATTATTTATTATTAAGTATAAAGAAATCATTTTTTATAAATATAATATAATTTATTTATCAAATTTTAGATTTGTATGAAAAATATTTATGTAAAAATGATAATTTTTTTTTTAGTTTCTTAATCAATAGATGAAAGAGAAAATACATCATATATTGTTGTAAAAAATGGATTATCTATGATTAGACTTAAAAAACAATTGAATCTAAAAATTTTAAAAAAGTTATATTTTGTTTTGTAATAATTTTTTTTTTCTTTTTCCTTTTTACTGAAATCTCAATCTCTTTATATAAATTAAAAAAAACGAATAATAAATTATTAAATGATTACAATTTAAAATTAAAAGATTTATATACTATTGAAAATAAGGTATTAAAAATCAAAAAATTTATTGATAGAAAATAAAGCTGTTATAAATTATAATATAATTAAATATATCAAAAAAGTTAATATAATTATGAATTTGATATACATAATTGTTCAGATAAATTTACAAATTTAAATTTTTATTTTTATTTTTTTATAATAGAATAAGGTAAAATAAATATTATGTTTATAATAATTTATATATAAAATATTTTTAAAATATTAAATATTTAAAATATTTAAAATGAAGGAAAATATAAATAAAAAAAAAAATTTAATATCAGAAACAAAACAACAACCTCAAATTCAAAATAAAAATAAATTCAAATCATATTATCACCCACATATTCATTCAAGAACATATAAAAAAAATTCTAATTCCCAAAAAAAAGAAAAAGAAAATATTGACAAACTATATAATAATATATTTAAGTTTAAATTTTTATTTTTCTTCAAACCATCAAAAGTTTACCAAAAAAGATTCAATATAACATTACATTTTTTAATTAGATTAATTTCAATTATTTATGGATTTAGTTCATTATCATTTTTATATGAAAATAGGAAAAATAAATCAAATAAATTTGAATTTAATTTAATTATAAATTATATTTTTATTTTCACATCTATATTTTTATATATATCTCTAAATATATATTCAAAAATTATAACTACTATTTCATATTATATTTATGTATTTTTTTTAGGATATAAAATTTATTTATATGGAACAATCTTAAATATTAAACTTAACGCTCATCATTATCCTATAAATGCTTTAATTGGAGTAATTATAGGATTATCTTTAAATTCAATAGCCCATTTATTTTGCACTTGGATAATTTTCAGTTATATGGTATTTTCATATAATTATAAAAAATATTCTCAAACTCCAATTAAAATATAAAAAAAATTCATATAAAAATAACTTTAAATTAAACCTTAATTCAAAATTAAACTTAAAAAAAAAAAAAAAAAAAAAAAAAATTTAAGAAAAAAAAAAAAAAAAAATGTCAGAATTAGGAATCCTCTTCGAAAGAAACCAAGAAGCGACAATATACGTAGGAAACATAGATCAAAAAGTAACAGAAGACATTCTTTGGGAATTATTCACACAATGTGCTCCAGTAATAAAAATATATTTACCAAAAGACAAAATAACTTTAAAACACCAAGGTTTCGCCTTTATAGAATTTCGTACAAAACAAGATGCAGAATATGCAATAAAAGTAATGCATATGATAAAACTATACAACAAACCAATAAATGTAAACACAGCAACACAAGATAAAAGAACACAAGAAATTGGAGCTGATCTTTTCATAGGAAATTTATCAGAAGATGTAGATGAAAAAAAATTAAAGGATACTTTCTCAGTTTTTGGTGTTGTCTTATCAACAAAAATTATGAAAGATCCAGAAACTGGAATAAGTAAACATTATGGTTTTGTTTCATATGATAATTTTGATAGTTCTGATGCTGCTATTAAAAAATTAAATGGACAATATTTAAGTGGTAAACCAATTTTTGTTGATTATGCTTATAAACAAGATACTAAAGGAGAAAAACATGGAAGTTTAGCTGAAAGAATTCTTGCTGGAAATCGACCTATTAATTCTGTGATTACTGATAATAGTAAAATTGAAGAAAGTATTAATTTTAATAAAAATGAAAAGGAATTTAAAGGGAAAAAAAGGAAAGGAAGTTTTAATGAAGTTTTAGATAATGGAGATAAAGGATTTGTTAAGTTTGCTAATAGTGGGAATGTCAAACCACCAAAAAATCCACCTAAGGATTTTAAATGAGGATTTTTTCTTTTTTTTTTTTTTTTTTTTTGGATAAGAGAAATAATTTTTGAAGGAGAGATATGTTGGAAATAAAAAAAATATTCATTAATAATGTATTAATTATATTTTAAAAATTATATGAATAAAAAATGGAGTTTTTTTGAGATATTACTTTACAAAAAAATGCGTTTTTGTATATTTCCTATTTCAATAATAATTTTTAAATTAATCAATAAATTTAAAATATGATATTTAATTTTTTATTAATGTATATTAATAATAATATAATTTTAAAACATTATTAAAAATAGTATAAAATATTAAAAAAAATATAAGTGACTAAAACTAAAGATTTTAAATTTTAATTTATGGGTTGTGGCCAAGCTCCAAAAGAATCTGGAAATGATAAAATTTTAAGAACAAATTTAATAGAAGTTGGAATAACGATTAATGAAAGAAATAATGAATTAAATGAAACAAATAAAAAAATTCAAGAAAATTATCAACACAAAATAATTCTCAAAGAAAATATTTTAGAAAATGTAGATGAAGAAAAAAGAATAAAAGAAGAAGAAGAAAAAAGAAAAAAAGAAGAAAAAGAAAAAAGAATAAAAGAAGAAAAAGAAAAAAGAATTAGAGAAGAAGAAGAAAAAAGAAAAAAAGAAGAAGAAGAAAAAAGAATTAGAGAAGAAAAGGAAAAAAGAATTAAAGAAGAAGAAGAAAAAAGAATTAGAGAAGAAAAAGAAAAAAGAATTAAAGAAGAAAAAGAAAAAAGAATAAAAGAAGAAAAGGAAAAAAGAATTAAAGAAGAAGAAGAAAAAAAAATAAAAGAAGAAGAAGAAAAAAGAAAAAAAGAAGAAGAAGAAAAAAGAATTAGAGAAGAAAAAGAAAAAAGAAAAAAAGAAGAAGAAGAAAAAAGAATTAGAGAAGAAAAAGAAAAAAGAATTAGAGAAGAAGAAGAAAAAAGAAAAAAAGAAGAAGAAGAAAAAAGAAAAAAAGAAGAAGAAGAAAAAAGAAAAAAAGAAGAAGAAGAAAGAAACATATATAAACAAAAAGAAGAAAATTTAAAAAAAGAATATGAAATCCTCCATCAAAAAGAAATAGAAGAAAGAAATAAATCTGAAAACGACTCATTAAGATGGTCTGAATATGAAAAGCTAAAAGTAGACTATCATTCAATAGGAGAAATTCGTGAGAAACTATTAGATTCATTAAAAAATCCAAAAGAAGTAACATATTCATCACAACCAAAATCAAAAATTCCATATAGCCTTGGAAAAATATCACAAAAAACATTAGACATAGCAATAAACCATTTTAATGTTGTTAGATATATAGCAGGAATACCATATGATGTAAAAATAAAAAATGAATATCAAGAAATAGCACAAGCTGCAAGTTTATTAATGGCAGCTAATAAATTAATGCAACATAGAGGTCAACCAAGACCAACAAAAATGAATGATAAATTATTTAAATTAGGAGATAAAGGATGTAATAGTTGTAATCTTTATACTGGTTGTTCTCATTTAATTCAAGCAATTAATGGTTGGTTTTCTGATCGTAGTTGTTTTAATTCTATGGGACATAGAAGATGGATTTTACATCCTCCTATGCAATTTACTGGATTTGGACATATTGGTATTTATTCTTCTATGTATTGTTTTGATAATACTTTTGTAGATACTCCATATAAAAATGTTGCATGGCCTGCTCAAAATACACCTATTGAACTTTTTTCTGATAACGATATTTGGACCATTTCTTTAGGAAAAAATATTAATTGCAATAATATTGAAGTTAGTTTAAAAAATTATAAAAATGGAGAAACTTTAAAATTTTCAAATGATAGTAATGAAAATAAATTTTTGGTTTTAAATGATAATTATGGACAAGTTGGATGTATTGTTTTTCATCCTCATTTATCATATAATGATGGTGATTTTTATAGAGTTGATATAAAAGGAACTGGAGTTGCAATTTCTTATGATGTTAAATTTTTTTCTGCAAAATGTACTCATGAAACTGAATTAATTGATATGATAAAACCAACATGCACTAAAAAAGGAAATCAAACTTTTTATTGTAAAATATGTAATCAAAAAACAAATAAAGAAATTGATATGATTCCACATAATTATAAAATAATTGATGAAATAAAACCTACTTGTATTAAAAAAGGAAATCAAAATGTGATTTGTGTATCATGTAATTTAAAAAAAAATATTGAAATTGATATAATTCCACATGATTATAAATATATAACTGATAAAAATTCTGGTCGTGGAGAAGGAATATGTAATTTTTGTAATAAAAAAATTAATTTTACTGCTCCTACAAAAATAAAATTCTTTTGGAAAAATAATGTTACTTCTGAAGATGAATATTATTGGAGTTTTATACCTGAAAATAATCCAGTAGGTTCAATTTTAGATTGTCATATTAGTGAGATTAATGGAGATAAAAATTATAGAGATTTAATTTTTGAAGTTTCAGATAATAATTTATTAAGTTTACCTGAAAATATTGAAGAATATAATCTATTAAAAGTATTAAAAGAAGGAGATATTAAATTAATTATTTATCCAAAATATAATCCTGAATTAAAATATATTTTCCCTATTCATTTGGGGTAAGAAAATTAGAATTTTAATATTTGTTATAAATTTATATATTAATAAAAAATATTAAATTTTTCTTTTTAAAAAATTAATTAACTTTTTTAATAATGTATATTTTATTATAATTTTTTTATTTGATCAAATGAAATTCCATTTGTGTAAATAAAATCTTTATCATTTAAATTAAAACTAATTTTATTTTTTGGTAATTTTGGATTATAATATGCAGGACCTGGAGGAGAAAATTTAGATTCAGTATTATATTTAGATTTTTTTTTCCATCTTGGAGAATATAATTTAAATAAATCATTTTTTTGATTACTATTAGGATTAATTGGAATATAAATATTTTCAAATAATTTATAATTAAAATTCTTATTTTTATTTTCATTTTCTTTATCAAATTTTTCATTTTCTTTAGATTTATTATTATATTTTTCAGGTTCAAATTTTTGAAAAACTTTATTTTCCTTTTCATTATTTTTATTTTGGAAATTATATTCATATTCATTTCCACTAATTTTACAATTAATATTTTTCCAATTAGTATTAATATCACCTTTTTTATCAACTAACTTAAAATTACTTTTTTCATAATCTCCAACATCAATTTTTAATCTTTTAATAGGATTATCTTTTTTTTTAATATTTCCTTTAAAAAAATAATTCTCCTTATTATTCTTTTTCCCAAATTCTAAAATTTTATCAAAATATTTCCCAGGACCAGGATTTAAATTAAAATTCAAAAAATTTTTAAATCTATCACTTTCAGAAATAAAAAAATAAGAATTTTTCTCATTTTTAAAATTATCACTTTCAAAAAATTTAGGATTATAATCACAAGGACCAGGAAAATTTTTTTTAGGTAAAATTGAATGATTTTCTTTATTATTAAATAACCCTTTACAAAAAATACTTTTTTTAATATTATTCATAATAGTTAAATTATCTTTTGAATATTCACAAGGTCCAGGTTTAAATTTTTCTTTATATAAATTATCAAATCTTTGTGATTTTGATATAAAACCATTTCCTAATCCTTTTTTAGAAAAAGAAACAGAATTTTTATTAAATGATGATGGATTATAAATTGTAGTTGATTCATAATTTTCTTTTGGATTAAAAATTGAATATATTTTCTTTATTGGACTTTTTATTAATGTTGTTTCTATTTTTGATGGAATTGAACCTAAATTTGTTTTGTTAAATGCTGTGTGGATTGGATGATTATATAAATGACCACTTTTTGTAGTTTTTAGGAAATATGGTTTTATTTCATTTTCTAATGGGGATATTAATTCTATTTGAGATATTGTTGTTTGGAGATTTGAGTTATGGAATTCTTCTGATGAAATTAGTGACATTTTGTTTATTTTTTTTTATTGTAATAAAAATTGATAATATTATAATAAATAAAAAAACAAAAAATCAAAAAATTTATTTTTTCTTTTCATTAGAATTAGAACGTTCAAAATATTCAAAAATAAAATCAATCATTTTTCTTCCTTGTTTATAACATTCACCATAATGTTTAATTTTTAAAGGATCCATTTCTAAATATAAATTTAAATTATCATATTTTTTTAATTGTTTATCTTCAGAAATTTTTTTTAAAATATGAAATAACTTTTCAGTAGAATTTTGATAAGATTTATAAACTTGAACAAATTTTAAAAGTTTTTTATTATCTTCATTTTTCATATAACCTTTTAAACATTTTGAATTATAAACTTTAATTTGAAAAAGAGTATAAATATATTTAATTACTGTTTTTAATTGTGTAAAATTAATTGGAATTTTCTCATCTTTTTTTAAATAATTTAATTTCATTTGATGGAAAAATAATTTTACTGAATCTAAAATTTCAATTACATTTTTTAATATTATTTCATTTCTTTTTACTTCTTCTAAACTTTTAAATAAAATTGATATTAATTTTGGTACTTGTTTAAAAGAATTTTTTCTTCTTTTATTAGTTTCTAATTTTTCCATTGATGATATATTATTTAATATCTCATCAATTACTTTTGAAATTTTCATATTTTTATAATTATCTTGATAATCTAATTTAAAATTTTCTTTCATATTTTTTATAATTGAAAATAATTTACTTAATAAATATGCACTACTTTCTTTTTTTGTAAAAATTTCTTTTCCTTTTTCTATACTTTTTTCTTTGTCTTTTTCTTTTTCTGTATTTAAATTTAAATTTTTTTTATTATCATTGTTTAATTCTTTATTATTATTATTATTTATAGTAATTTGTTTTAATATTTTATTTTCAACAATATTTAAATTATTTTTATGAGGATTATTTTTATTTTTTATTAAAGGTTTAATATAATTTTTTTCTACTGAACTTTCCTTTTTAATATGATGATTTTCTAAACTTCTTTTTTCTTCTTCAAATAGTAAAATTTGATTATCATCTAATTTTAATTTAATTTGAGTTCCATTTAAAGAAACATAAGGATTTTCAATTGATTTTTCTTTTATTTTATTATCTTCTATTTTCTTCTTTTCTTTATGAATTTTTTTTTGATTTTCATCATCATCATCAATTATAATTTTATTATTAATTAGAATTTGATGTTCAATTTTATTTTCTTTTTTTTGAAAATCTTTTTTTTGATTTAAAGTATCATTCACTTTTATATTTTGATTATTTTTTTTAATTTCATTATCAATCTTATTAGTATTAATATTCATATTATTATTTATTTTTAAATTATCTTTTACTTTTTCTAATTTATTAATATTATTTTTTTTATTTGAAGAAGTATCAAATTTATCTAAGTCTATTATAGGAATTTGTATTTTTCTTATATTTGTATTTGTTATAATATTTGTTTGATTTACTATAATTTTATTATTATTATTATTATCATTAATATTTGAATTATTATTTATTGTTAAATTTGTTGTTTTTTTTTCTTTCATATTCATTTCATTTTCCAATTCCATATCATTAAAAGGAGAATAAATTGTTTTTACTTTTTGAATATTATTATTAGTATTTTTTATTATTTCATTATTTTTTATTTTTTTAATATGTTTTTTATCTTCTTGATTTATTATTTGTTTCTTATTATTTTGAATTAAATGTTTTTGTTCTTTATTTTGAATATTTTTTATTTTTTGATTTTTTTCAATATTATTTTCATCAATTTTAATTTGATTTTTATTATTATTTATTGAAATATTATTAAAATTATTATTATTATTATTTTCTATATTTTTATTATCATTTAAATTATTTATAGATGAATAATAACTATTTGAATCAATTAATAAATCATTTTCACAATCTAACATATATTTATTATCAAAAATATTGTAATCAACATTTTTAAAATAACAATCTGTATTAGAAGATTTTTTCCTTTCAATTTCCATTTTATCTTTTTCTTCATTTTTATTTGATATAAAAATTGAATCTGAACTTGAACTTTCATCTTCACTTTCACTTATTGAATCATTATTTTTTTTTATTTCTTCTAGTTCATTATTTAATTTTTCATTATTTAAAGATAATAAATTTGAATTGTTAATATCTAAATTTTTTATTTGTTTTTTTAGTAGATTTCCTTTTTTTTTATTTATTTGATTATTTTTTAAATCATTTTTTTCTTTTTGATTTTCATTAAAATTTTTATTTGATTCTATATTTGACATTTTTTCATTTGAATTTTTATTATTTTGATTTGATGGAAATGAAGAAATTGAAAATAATAAATCTTTTTGTTTTTCTAAGTGATGATTAATTGTTTTATTATCTTCATTATTTTGACTTTTTTTTAGTTGTAATATATTTAATAATGATTTATTTGAATCTTTTATTAATGATTCATAATCATCTTTTCTCATATGCTTTTTTAATAAATAAAATTTTTCCTTTGTATTAATGATTTTATCCATTATTTAATTTGTTATATATTTTATTAATATTTTATTATTGCTTAAGATTAGAAGAATTTAGAAATACATAAATAAATAGTAAAAGGTAACATTTTATATTATTAGTTTAAATAATAAAAAATTTTTCAATAATAATAATATTTAATTAAAATTTTTGATATATTAATTTCATCAAATTTTATGCGCGTAAATCAAAAATTATAATATTAATCAGACAAAAAAATTAACAAAAATCACTTAGAATAGTAAATTTATATTTTTTTATATTTTCTAAAAATAATGAGTTAAAAAATTATTAATCAAAAGGATATAATTAATATAAAAAATCTTATATTATATAAATTCATTTAATATATGAAAAGATATAGTATAATTTTATTTATTTTATTTTTAATGTAGGAAAAAATAATCTTTGTATATAATTATCAATTGAAAAAATAATTTATCAACATCAAAAATAGAAATTAATTTTTTTAAAAATAAATTAAAAAATAAATAAAATAATTCTTAATTCATGATAAAAAAGAAATTAAAAATTAATAAATAATCAAAAATATAATAGCTTAAATGATAAGAAAGAATTTATTAATAATGAATATTAATTGCATAAATAAAAATAATTAAAAATACTTTAAAAAAAAAATGAAAATGATATTATCAAATTATAAAATTGAAGAAACATTCAAATATAATTCAATAGATTGGAAAATTAGTTTTAAAGTATCTTTAGATTCTTTTTTATTAACTTTATATAAAATTCCTTATTATAATTATCAAAATAATTATGATTATTATTAT
>JAJJLH010000293.1:0-26539 GCA_023806865.1 Isotricha sp. YL-2021a
CCCCAATCCCCATTCCCCATAGGTAGAAAATTATAAAAAAAATTAATTAATTCTTAAATAAGGATTATTTTATTTGTATTATATAAATAAAAAAAATAGTATAAATAAAAATTATCATATAAAAATTTAAATTTACAAAATAATATTTTAAACTTAATTTATATATAAATAAATGAACAAAAAAACATTTAAATATGATAATTATTATAATAACCCTTTCCAAACTATAAATGAAAATATAAATATAATTGAAGAAAAAAACATGATTAATAATAATTTATATGAAATAAATTCAAATGAAGCTGATAAAAATAATATAAAAGAAAATACATTGAATTCAGAATCATCATCAAATGATGAACATAATGAATATAAAGACTATAACATATCCTCAAGAAGAAACACAGATATAACATTATTAAATTCAAAAAAAGAAAATACAAAATTAACAGTAAATAATTCAATAATAGATAAAAATGATCTTCAATTGAGAAACATTCATAAAAGAATAAATTCATCAAATTCAAATTCAATATTAATCCCAAAAAATAATTTATCATCAAAACATTTAAAACAAAAAAATAAAAATTATAGAAATTTCATTTATTTTAAAGGAGAAAAAATGAAAATAATATCAAATCCATTAGAATATTTAAATAAATGTAAAACAATAATAGTAGAACAAAAATTTGATATTTTAGAAATTTTATCCGGATGCGAAAATCCAAATAAATATCATGTCTATTCAACTGGTAATTTAAATGAAAAAAATTATTTATTTAAATGTAGTGAAATATCAAATTGTTTATGTAGAAATTTTTGTTCATCAAGTTCAAAAAAATTTAGTTTAATATTTCAATATCCTTCAAAATATAATAAATCAAAAAAAACTTTTGCTATTTTTTCAAAAGAATTTAATTGTAATTTAATATGTTGTTGTAAAAAAAATGAAATGATAGGAGGATTAATAAAAGATAAAAATGAATCTTATAAAAAAATAGGAAAAATAAATGAAAAAAGTAATGGTTGTAATTGTAATCCTTATTTTGTAATTCAAAATGAGAAAGATAAAATAAAATATAAAATTTCAACTGAATATTATCAAACTGGTTTTTTTTGTAGAGGAAATGCTTTGGGAAAATGTTATGAAGTTGATTTTTTAATATATGATAAAAAAACTAATATTAATAAAAAAAATAGTAAACCTATTGGAATTATACATAAATATTATCAAGGTTTAAGTGAATTAGTTGGAGATGCTGATGCTTATTTAATTAATTTTCCTCAAAATGCTTCCGCTTATGAAAAATTATTAATTATTGGAGGAACTATTATGATTGACTATAATTTTTTTGAAAAAGTTTCTTGGTGCGAATGTAATTGTGTATAATTTATAATTTATCCTTGATTTTTTATTATAGATATTTTTAGAAGAAATTATATATTTTAATTAATATATGCATTAGAATATTAAAGAAGATTCTATTAAAGTATTATTTATTTATGTATAAAAAATAATTTAGTCATATTAATTCCATATTATAAAATTAAAAACTTTTTAAATAAACAATATTTTTATTTAAATATTCTTATTATCTTATGTAAAATAAGAATAATTATTGTTAAAAATTCTAATAAAATTACAGTATATAATGAAAATCTATAACATTTTGCTCTTGTTTCAACTATTTTCATTGTTCTATCTGTTTGTTTTATATTTGTTTGAGCATTATCTAATCTTCCTTGTATTTTTCCTAATTGATTTCCTTGTTGTATTACATTATGACTTGCTTCTTTTAATCCTGCATTTGCATATAATAAATCTTTATTTATATCATGTAATAAATTTTCTTGAATATCTAAAGGAGATTCATTCATTTTTTTTTATTTTCTAATTTTTGTTTTATAATTTAATATATTTTTTTAAAATAAAAATATTAAAAATAATAAAAATATAATATAAAAATATTTTTAAAAAATTATAAATAATTTTTGAAATTATATGAAATTAACAAATACATCATCAATTCAGAGTTATATATCAGAATCAAATATATATCAAGGAGTAAAAATATATGAAATATGGGAAGGAAAAAATTATTTTTTATTTAAAGGAAAAATATTTGTAGGAGCAAAATATTATTATGGTTTAATTACAAATTGTTATATTCATTTTTTTTCATGGTTATTTATAAAATTTGTAATAATAGTAAATTATATATTAAATAATATAGAAATTAGATAAATTACCAAAAATAATTTTAATAAATATAGAAATTTTGTTTTATTTAATAGTAGCAATAACTCAATTAATTTGTACATTTTCTGATCCTGGTGTTTTACCACATTATAATTATTTAAAAATTCAAAATATTTTTAAAAAAAAAAAAAATAAATTAATTGAAATTAGAGGATATAAATATAAAATTAAATTCTGTTATACTTGTAATATTTTTAGACCTCCTGGAGTCTCACATTGTAAAATTTGTAATAATTGTGTTGAAAAATTTGATCATCATTGTCCTTGGGTTGGAAATTGTATAGGAAAAAATAATTATAAAATTTTTTATTTTTTTTTATTTTCTTTTATGATTTTATCTATTTTAAATTCTTTTGGATCTTTTGGTTTTTTTTTTAATAGATTTCATAATATTAAAAATATTAAAAATAAATGTTGTAATAATCAAATTTGTAATTATAAATTTAATAATAATTATTGTTATAAAGGTCTTTTTATTATTCTATTAAAAGAACAATATATTATAATTATTATATTTGTTTTATCTATAGTTGTAAGTTTATTTATTTTTTATTTTATTTTTTTTTTATTATAGACTGGAACTTTTATTGTAATTCTTTTTTGTTATCATACATATTTTTCAATTAGAAATATGAGTACTTATGCTAATATAAAAATGGGAGTAATTTTTGCTATTTATGGAAATCCTTTTTCAAGGAAAAATTGGATAAAAAATATTAAACAATCACTTTATGTTAAATATTATAAAAGAATTAATTTTAGGGATATAATTTTAATTGAAAAAAAAAATAATATAATTAATAATAATTTTTTCCCTAATCAAAATTCTTCTTATATTATGAATACTTCAAGTTGTCAATTTGTTCCATTGAGAATGGATGTAAATGAAAATTTAAGAAATAAAAATATATTTAATAATTTACAAATTATAAAATTTTCTTCTGTAAAAAATGAAATTAAAAATAAAAATAAAAATAAAAATAAAATAATGATTAAAAATAAACAAAATATTTATTGTGAAAGTGGTTGTTCTTTAACTAATATACCAGAAGAAAAAATAGATTTTACTGAAATTAGAAATTTCGAAAATAGTATTAAAAATAAAATAAGATTAAAAAAAAAAGCTTTATCATATAGAACTACAATTAAAAATGGAACATAAAAAAGAATTGTTTATTTATTTGATATAATTAAAAATATTATATATATTTATAAATAATATTTTCGTATAAAAATTTGTATAAAAAATATTGAAATATATTATAGAATAAATTATGAAAAAAAAAAAATTTTATTATTAATTTTTAAATTATTTTTTTAATTATTTTTAAATTAAAATAATGAATCAAAAAACAGCTTTAATAAAAAAGAGAAATAGTCAAAATTACATAGAAGAAATTTTCCAATTAAAAAACATAAAAATGTTCTTAACAATAATATCATATTTAGAATTTGATGAATTATTAAATTTAAAAAACACAAACAAATATTTAAATACATTATTAAAAAATAAAAAAATAATAAAACACTATTCCGAATTAGGATGTATAACATCAAAAACAAGATTATTATTTTATCAATCAAATATAGACATAAATAAATTATTATCTACAGTAGTAAAAAATGAATTAAATCAATATAAAATAAAAAAAGAACCATATAATTCAATATTAAAATTATCATTAAAAGCAAAAGAAGAAAATAAAATATTAAAACAATTTTGTGAAGAAATAGAAAGAGATATTACAAGAACTTTTTATACAGAAAAATTTTCAAAAGGAAATGGGAATGAACAATTAAAAAATATTTTAACTGCAATGGCTTTTATAAGACCAGAAATTGGTTATTGTCAAGGAATGAATTTTATTGTTGGTGCTTTAATAAATTTTATTGATAGTGAAAAAATATCTTTTTGGATTTTTTTATCTTTTATTGATGATTTAGAATTAAATCTTCTTTTTTTAAAAAATATGCCTGATTATTCTATTAGAATATATCAATTAAATTATTATATTAAAAAATATTTTCCTGAATTATCAAATCATTTAAAAAAAACTCAAATTAATCCTGATTTATTTTTTTCAAAATGGATTTTAACTATTTTTTCTTCTTATCTTCCTTTTCATATCTTATATAAAGTTTGGGATGTTTTTATTATTGATAAATGGAAAGCTATATTTAAATTTAGTTTAATTTTCTTATTTTTAATGCAGAAAGATTTATTAAAAATGGATTTAAATTCCTTTTCAAAATATTTTCGTTCAAATACAAAAAAATTTGATAATATGAATTTTAAAGATATTATTAAACATTATAATAATTATAAAGTTACTAATAAAAAATTATTTGAATTAAGAGAAAATTTTTTTATTGATAAAGTATTAGAAAAATTGAAAGATCCTAATTATCAATGGGACACTGATCAAAATGAATTTATTAATTCATATAGAAGAGATGTTGAAATAACAGAAGATGAAATAAATAAAAAAATAAGTTTAATACAAAATAAAATTGAAAAAATTAATAAAGATTATGAATTAGCAGAAAAAGCATATGAAAATGAATTAAATATTGTTAATAATATTAAATTAAAAATTGAAGTTTTAATTGAAATTAAAAATGGATATGAAAATGTTTTGGGACATGTTTGTAATAGAAATAATAATCAAGGAAAAAGTTATAATGAAGAATTTAAAAGTGATTTTTCAAAAGTTGAAAATGATAATCAAAATATTAATAAAATTTTAACTCCAAAATTAAATAAAGGAAATAAAATATTTAATATTATTAAAGGATTTAAAAGAGAAAAAAGTGAAGAAGAAAAAATTGAAAAAAAATTAAAAAGAACTAATAAAGATTTAGATAATTTAAATAAACAATTAATGGAAAATTATAAGTTGTTAGATAAAAAAAAATATCATGTTGAAAAAATTAATAAAGAAAGAAATAATTATAAAAATGAACTTGCTAATTTTTTGGAACAATCAGAAAAAGAAAAAAAATTATTGTTAAAGAATTTATCAAAAAAATTAAAATTAAGTGTAAAATTTGTTTCAACAAATCAATATTAAAATTTGATAAACCCCTCATTTAATAATACATTTTACCTTTTTAATTTTATAAATATTATAATTTTTAAATTGTAATTTATTTAATTATCTTCATTTTATTAATATTTTATTTATTAAAAAAAAATTAAAATTTATTTTTAAAAAATTAAGATTTTAAATAAAAAAAAAAACAAAAAAAAAAAAAAAAAACCCTATTTCTTAACATTTTTCCTCCCAGAAACATTTTTAAAAAAATAAAATTTCAAACTAAAAAACAAAATTAATTGAAATCCTCCAAGAATACCTAAAATAGCATATTTAGCTTTAGGAGCTTTTTCACTAATTAACAAATAAATATTATAAAATAAAAAAATCGAACTATGAACTAAAAAATAAATCAAAAAAATAGTTTCTAAAAAATCACTAGGAATAATACAAGCAAATAAAACAGGAATTAAAATAACAAAAGAATATCCATAAACACATAAATTACTAACAAAATCAATATCAACTTTAAAAACAAATTTAGAAACTAAATAAATTAATAAAGGAACACCAAAACCAAAACCATAAATAAATAAAGCAGAATAAGGCATAAAATCAAAATTTGAAGAAAAATTATTATTTGATGATAAATAACCATTTAAATTCCCTATTACAGTTATTAAAAAAATTATTGTTGTAAATGTCCAAAATGGACCATATAATTCAGGTTTTTGTTCTATTGATTCATAGAAAACTTTATTTAAGGGAATTATTGCTCCTTTTAATTTTTGTATTATATCGTTTAATTCTACGTCAAAGTATTTTGAAATAAATGATAAGTAGTTGTTTATGTAGTTTACTGTTACATTTGATACTTCTTCTGTTATGTCTGTGTTGTTGTCTAATTTTATATTGAACTCTGGATTTTTGGGATTTTCATTTTCGTTGTTTATTGGGATATCGTTACCTAAGTTTTCATCGTGGAATTCTTGGAAGCCACTCATTTTTTTATTTAGTATTTTATTTTTTTTTTTGATATAATATAAATTTTTAAATAAGAATTTAAAATATGAATATTTATATCAAAATAATAAAATTAAAAAAAAATAATTAATCTTTTAAATAAATAAAAATTAAAAAAAATAAAAGATATAAAAAAACTAATATATAAAATAAAAAAATGTCAGACCCAGTAATAATATTTGACAATGGATCAGGATACCTTAAAGCAGGATTATCAACATCCCAAAAACCTGACATAACAATCCCAGCATTAGTAGGTCGTCCAATGCTTCGTTATGCAGAACAACTAAATGAAGTAGAATTAAAACCAATAATGATAGGTGATGAAATAATCCCAGTACGTTCCTTATTAGAACTAACCTATCCAATAACAGAAGGTATAATAGAAAATGAAGATGACATGTATTTATTATGGAATTATTGTTTAACTCAAAAATTAAAAATTAATGAAGATGATATAAAAAATAAAACAATTTTATTAACTGAAGCTCCTGGAAATCCATTAAAAAATAAAATTAAAATGATGGAAATTTTATTTGAAAAATTACAAGTTTCAAGAATGAATATTGAACCACAAGCAAAATTAACTTTAATTTGTGAAGGATTAACATCTGGTATAGTATTAGATAGTGGTGATGGAGTTAGTCATTGTATTCCTGTATATGATAATGCTATTTTAAATCATCATATTCAAAGATTAAATGTTGCTGGAAGACATATTACAAATTATTTAACTAGATTACTTCAATTAAAGTAAGTTTTATTATTTTTTTATTTTAAAATAGAGGTTATTCATTTAATTCAACTGCTGATTTTGAAACTGTAAAAGAATTAAAGGAAAAATATTGTTTTGTAAGTTGTGATATTGAAGGTGATAGGAAATTAGATCATGAGACAACATATTATAATTCATATGAAAAATTACCTGATGGTAGAACAATTAGAATTTCAAATGAAAAATTTGAAGCACCTGAAATTTTATTTAATCCAATTTTAGCTAATATTGAACAAAAGGGAATTAATGAAATGGTTTATAGTTCAATTCAAGTAAAAAATAATTTTTTTTTAATACTTTTTTAAATTTTTTTATATAGAGTTGCCCAATGGATACAAGAAAAGAATTATATGCAAATATTGTTTTATCAGGAGCTTCAACTATGTTTCCTGGATTTGCATCTAGAATTGAAAAAGAAATTAAGAATTCTTATATTGCAAATAATTTAAAAAATGCTACTGATAAAACTATTAAAATTAAAATTGGAATTATTGATAGTCCTAGAAGGAAATATTCTGTTTTTATTGGAGCTGGAGTACTTGCTTCTATTTTGAATGAAGACCCTAATGGAGAATATTGGGTTAGAAAAAGTGATTATGATGAAATTGGAGCTGATAGTGCAGTTTATAAAATTAAAAGTGCACAAGAAAGTTAGATTTTTTTGGATTTTTGTTAATTAATATAGTAAAAGAATTTTTATTTAAATGATTGTTTTTTTTATTATGATTTTTTTTTTTTTTTGTTTTTTTTTTTTAAATTTATTATTTTATTTTGAAAAAATGGGAGTAACAAATTTATTTAATAAAATATACTTATATTGAAACTAATTTTAATTTGTTTATATATTTAATTATGGAAAAGAATATAAAAAATGAAGAAGAAAATGATGAAATTGATAAAATTTATTATAGATATAAAAAAGTAAACATAATAGGAATTTCAGATGTAGGAAAAAAAACATTATTAGAAGAATTACAAAAATATAATAATCCACATTATAATAAAATTCATAAAAAAGATGAAAAAATAGAAGAATTAAAAGAAGAAAAAAAAGAAAAAGATTTAAATTTAATAATTAATATAAAAAGAGTAGATATTCCATTAAAAGAAAAAAAATCAACATTACATTTAAATGTTTATTTATCAAATTTAGATGATAAATCCATAATAGAAAACAATAAAGATTCCTTATTATATGAATCAGAATTAATAATTTTGATGTTAGATGTAACAAAAAATAATTCATTAAAAGAAATTGAATCCATAATTGAATTTTTAATATCAAACAATTCAAAAAACCAAAACTACAAATTTTTATTATTATCAAATAAAATAGATTTATATTCAGAAAGAGATGTAGGAAGTTATGAAATAAATGAATTAATTGAAAAATATAAAAATATATATCAATTAGAAATCTCACTTAAAACAAAAGAAAATTTCGATAATTTAATAATTTTACTAAAAGACATATTATACAAAGATAAAGAATTCAATCCAAATGATTTAATAAAACCCCAAAATCCTCCAATAATTCCAAATAAAGAAAATATATTTTCAAGTACAATAAATATAATTTTATTAGGTAATTCCACAGTTGGTAAAACTTCATTTATAAGAAGATATTTTTCAAATTTATTTTATGAAAATACAATAATAACTTTAGGAATAGATGTTGAAAAAACAATAATAAAATTCCCTAATAAATATTATAAATTAGAAGTTTGGGACACTGCAGGACAAGAAAAATTTAGAACTATACCAAAACAAATTTATAATAAAGGAGATGGATTTTTTATTTTATTTGATTTATGTAATCAAGAATCTTTTATTGAAGTTAATAAATGGATTGAAGATATAAGAGAAAAAATTGGAAATAATGAATATAAAGATATTCCTATTTATTTATTAGGAAATAAAATTGATAAAAATCAAAGAGTTGTTAAGAGATGTGATGCTGAGAAATTTGCAGAGAAAAATAATGTTAAATATGAAGAAATTTCATGTAAATTAGGTTATAATATTTATGAAGTTATGCTTAATATGATTTTTGATGCTTCACAAAAAATTGGAGATATGGATACTTTTTTTTTGGAGTATGCAAAAAAGAATAATGATAATAATAATGAGAATATTAAAAAGAAATGTTGTTCTTAATTTATTTTTTGTTATTAAAGAAAATATTTTTTGTGAATTAATATTTGTTAATTATATGTTTTAATAATAATATATATTTAAATAAAATAGAATTTTGTTTTTTAAATATATTTATTTTATTTATATGTAATTGAATATATTTATAAAAGATAATTGTGATATATATGATGTAATGATAAGATAATTATATATCATTATTTATAATTATTAATTTAATCTATAATTTAAAAATACTTTATTTAAATTATTATTAATTATATTTTTGAAAATATAATTAATAATAAATAAATGATTTAAATAATCAAATAAATTCATTTTGACCAAATGAAACATTAAAAAAAAATTAAATTTAAATAAATAATAAAATTAAAAATTTCCTTAAATATTTCAAAAAAATCATTTATTTATTAGTTTCAATAACACTAGGTTCAATTTTCTGTGATAAAACACTTTTTTCCTTAATCAAAAACTCTTCAATTAACTTATTAACCCCAACTCTAAAATTAGTAGCAATAAAATTAGTTTCAGAATAATCATTAACAGGTAAACTAAACAACTCAATAAATTTCGCTTCAGCGATTAAATCATTTGCATTAGAATGAGCAACACAATAAGTCCATAAACTAATTAATAAATCTCCAGTAGGAGAAAAAGTTTTTTTTGTTTCATTTTCATAAGTTCTTCTCGCCTCTTCTGCAATTAATTGATGAATATTATAAATTTCATTTTTTTTTTCAAAAACTGTTTTTTTTTGTGATAAATTACTTAACAATTGAATTGGTCCTGTAAAAGTACATTTTCTATAAGCTTTATCAATTTCAAAAGTTGATAAATCAAATCTATTTGGATTTTCTTTTAATTTATTTTTAATTAATATTTCTTCATTTTTATAATTTCTAATTAAATAATCAAAAATATAATCATATAATTTTTCAAAAATTAAACTTTCAGTTAATTCTACAAAAATTATTTCTTCAGCTTGAGAATTTGTAAAAGATTTTTTAATTGCTTCATAAACAATTAATGCTTGTTCTGAAAAATTTTTAGCATAATATTCTTCATAACCTTTTACAATAATATATTGATTTTTCATTAAATAATAAAAATTATTTAATATTTCATTTTTTGCTTTTTTAAAATTTTCAAAAATAAATTCATATGTTTGTTGATAATTTTGAAGATATTCGTTCATACTTGAACATCTTTTTAATTTTTCTCCTACTTTTTCATTTTTAGAAGCAGAAGTATTTGTTCCATAACTTTCTTCATCGAAAACATTATCAATTTGATAATATTGAATTCCATCTGATGATTTATATGATTCTTTAATATTTATTTTCATATCTTTTTTTGTCCAACCTAAATATGGTACAAAGGAAGGATAATTTAATTTTATTACTTTTCCATTTAAATTTATAAAAAGATTCTCATCATATGGACATATTTTATATATGTGATTTCCATAGAATTGTAATGTTAACATTTGCTCTGATATTATTTTTCTTAATGGCATTAGGACTATTAAATTTTCAGCTTTCATTTTATCTATTAATTTTGGGTATTTTTGACGTAAGTTTTGATCAAATATTTCTTCTTTTGACATTATGATATAATAATAATTATTTTTTTTTTTTTGATTTGATTTAATTTTTTTTATTATTTAATTATTTAATTTTTATTAATATTTAGAAAAAAAATTTAATAATAAATATATATATAAATTATATGTATAATTAAAAAATAATATATTTTTCTTGATTTTTTTTAATTAAAACTCCATCTTAATTTCTTATCAAAATATCTAATACATCCTTTAGAATTTTTTTTTTCTTTTAGACAACAAGACCAAGCCCAATATTCTTTTATTTTATCACTTGAAATATCTTTTTCAAAAAATTTTCTCTAAATAAAAAATTATAAAAATAAAATATATATACATATATTCCAGGATGTTTATAAAATTCATAATAATTATTTTTAATTTTATCTTCTTGTTTTTTAATTTCAGAAACACAATTTCTATATATTTTTTTATATGCTAATTTAAAAGCATCTAATTTAGATATTAACTTTTCTTTTTTTTTTTTTCCTAAAGCCTCACAAATTTTATTTTTTTTCCTATTTTCTTCAATTAAATATTTTTCTTCTTTTTCAATTTTTTTACTTAAATGAACAAGTGGTAATAAGACATTAACTTTTTTATGATAAGGATTAATTTCATTTTTAATTGATTCAATTGTTAATATTTTATCAACTAATAATTCATCTGTAAAAGGTTTAAAATCTTTTTCAGTTTGATTTATTATTTTAATATTATTATTTAATGTTGTTGATTTCTCACTTTTTAAATTTATATTATTTGTATCTGAACTATTTTTTTCTGAAGTTGTTAAAATATTTTCATTTATATTATTTAATAATGAATTATTTGAAGTTTTAATTAAATTTTTATTTGATAAAATATCATCAGAAATTTTTTTTTCATTTAAACTATTTTTTTTAGAAAAATTATAAATTGAAGGAATTGGAATATTAAATTTAGTTTTTGTTTTCATTATTTTTTTTTGAAAAATATCTTTTTTATTTGAATTATCAGAAAAAGATCTTGAACTATTTAATAATTGATTAGCATGTTTATTTAATAATCTTTTTACCATTTCATTATTTAAAGTAGTTTCTGGTCTTATTTTTGAACGTCTTTGAATAAAATTTCTATTTTTAATATTATCTATTTGAAATTTATTTTTTGGATTTAAATCTTCTTTTAAATTAAATATTATTTTTTTTGAATTTAGAGGAGGCTCAATTTTAATTTCTTCAAATGATATTTTTTTAACATTTCTAAAATTTGTTTTTTTAGTTTCAATTGTATTATAATGTAATAAAGGAAATTTTTCTTTTTTTTTTCTTTTTTCCTTTTTTTTCTTTTTATTTTCTCCATATAAAGCTTTTAAAAATTTTTGTCTTGAAAATTTTCTAAAATTTGTTCTTTCATGATCATTAAAAGAATAATTTGTAAATTTTCTATTATTCAAAATAGAAAGATCATATATTGAATCAAAATCAATTCTTTTCTCTAAAATTACAGAATTATTCCATTTTGGTTTTTTTAATTGTAAAATATCAGGTTTTACCATTTCTTTAATTAAATTTTTACTTTTAATTACTTCTGGTAATATTTTTGCTTTTGCAAATTTTCTTTCATTATTTGAAAAATTTAATGGGATTTTTCTTTTCCAATCTTCTCTTAATTCTTTTAAACTTTTTGATTTTATATTATTTTTTTTATTATTATTATTAAAATTAAATTTGTCATCTTCGGTTAAATTAAATAATAAAAAACCAGATTTAGGTCTTTTTTTAAAAGGGAATTTTGGTTCTGTATTATTAAATGTTTTTTCACTTCCACATTTCCTCATCAAATAATAAATTATATTTTTAAATAATTAAAAAATAATATTAAAAAGTATTATTATAAAATTATACAATAAAAATTATAATATATTTTAATAATATCAATTCAATTTAATTTTAATTAGATTTTATTTTATTAATTAATTGATTTATTTTTCTGAAAAACAGAATGAGTTATATTAATGGAAAAAAAATTAGTTAAATCATTTTAATTTAATTGTAAAAAATAAAATTAAAATAAATTTCCAAATAATATCAAAATAAATAATATATTAAATATTATAAAACAATTTTTTAATTCTTTAATATTATTTTACTTTTTTCTCATAATTATTTTTAAACATTTATTTCATCATTATTTATAAGAGTAATAGGATTATCATTATTATTATATGTTACAGTTAAAGCTCGTTGATATTTTGAATTTTCATCAATATTATTATTATCATCAGTAGTAATATTATTAATTGTTTTTGCTTTTTTAAAAAGATTCAAATGACTTTTTAAGTCAATAGTAATTTTTTTATGATTTCTCTTAATAAAATATTTATACTTTTCTTCATATAAAGGTCTATAAAATCTTTCATTTTTTCTTTTTTGGAAATTTTCATTTATTTCATCATAAACTTGTTCTTCATATTTATTATATAATTTCCTTTGTAATAAATATAATTCATTCATCCTTTTATATTTATTATCTTTTTGTTTTGAAAAAAAATTAGTTTTTGTTTTAACTTTATATCTTTTTTCATAATTTTCAACATAAGAATTATAACCATCAAAATCACTATCAGTATCATTATCATTTATACTTTCAATTAAAATTTTTTCTTTATTTTTCTTTTGATTTAAATTATTTCTATCTGAGAATTTTATTTGTTTTTCTATAAGACTTCTTTGTGTTTTTTCAATTAAACTCTCATCATTTTCATTTTTTTCTTTATTTTTTTTAAAAGGATCTGTATCAATTTCATTTACAAATTCATTTGTATATTTCTTTAAATGTAATGGAAATTTAGATTTAAAACGAAAATAAGTATCTTTATCTTTATAATTTGTTGAAATAAATGAATTTAATAATGAAGTTATTGAAATTTTACCTGAATTACCAAATAATCTTTCTTCTTTTTTTTTCTGTTGAATTTTAAATATTTCATCATTTGCAATTTTTTTTATTTGAACTTTTTCATTATATAAATTCAATCTATTTTTAATTATATTTTCTAATTGATTTCTTGTAAACATTGTAGATATATAATTTATATAATCACCTTTTATTTTTCCTTTTTTTTCTTTTCCTAAAGTTGAATAAAAATTAAAATATGTATTTAATATTTTTCTTTGAAATTTAATAAATATTGTTAAGAATACTCTATAATCTTTCATTGAATATGAGACTTTATTATTTAAAAAATGAAGAAGATGTTCATATGAAATATCATAATTATTAAAAATATATTTTATTTGTTCTGTTAAATATGAGTAATTATTATTATTTAAATTATCCATTGATATTGAAAAAGTTGTATTTATTAATTGATTTAATTGAATTCTACTTATATCTTTATCATATTTTATCATAACACTTAAATTAGATTTTAATATTACATCTTTATGAAAATAATCTCCTTCTTTTATTTCATTTTTATTTTTAAAAACTTCAACATCTTTAAATTTTTCTTCTAATATTTCAAAAGAAAGATATTTTTCATCATCATTTATATTTTCTTTCATTTTTTTAATTATTTGTTGATGTTTAATTTCTCTTAATTCTCTTTCATAATTTGATAATTCACTTCTTAAATCAGTTAATTCTTTTAAATAACAATTATAATTTAATGATAATGTATTATATTTTAAATTATCTCTTTTAAAATTACGTAATATTGGTTCAATTGTTTTAAATTTCATTTGATGATAAATAATATTTATTTTCAATTTATTCATTAAATAATCTTGAATAATCATACTTTTATCATAACATATTTTTTCATTTTTATTATTTTGATCTGCAATTAAATTTATAAATTTCTTTTGTCTTCTTTTTAGCATTGTAAATTTAGAATTAAAATATTCAATATCTTGTTTAATTTGATTTAATTTATATTCTAAAGAAGCAAATTTTTGTTTTTTTTTATTCATTTCATCATTTATTAATTGTTCAGATTTAAATTGAAATATATTTAAATGTCTTAAAAGAGATTTTTTTTGTCTTTCTTCTCTATGAACTGAACGTTGAATAATTTTATATTTATCTAATTGTTTTTCTGCATCTGCAACATTTCTTGATTCTTCTTTTCTTTTTTTTAACAAATCTTCTTTTTCTTTTTTTAAATCATTTATTATTCCTTCATAAATTTGTAAAGAAAAAGATAAAGAGTCTATTTTTTCTTTCATTCTATTTATTTCTTTTGTATCATCTTTTGTTTCTTTATTTATATTAATACCAAATTTATAATTTTGTATTAATGAATTTTGGATTATTTCATTTATTTGTTTTAATTGTAATTTTTTTTTATTTATACAATCAGTATTATTATTTAATGTTTTTAAGAGAATATTATTTTGTTCTTTTAATTCATTTTCAATTTTATTTAAATTTGCATATTGTGGTTCATCGTCAATTAAAAATTGAACAAAATGTTTTTTTGTTTCTTTAAAATCATCTTGTGATTTTACTAAAAAATATGATTCTTTTTTCTTTTCTTCTTTGTTTTTTTTAAAATTAATTGAAGTTAATTTGAACATATTAATTAATTTAATATTTTTTAAATAACAGTTAATAATACCATTTTATCAACTTAATCATTAAAAAATTAAATAAATAAGAAAAATTAAATTAAAAAAAATATTATTATTCTATTTTATTATAATAATAAAAAATATTTAAAATAAATTTTTTTATGGGATGCCGTTGTTCAAGAGATGGAACAAAAATAATTGTAAGTTCAAAAATAAAAGAAAAAAACAAATTTATTTTAAATATTCACATTCCAAAATCAAATAATAAAAAAATATTATTTTATATATCAAATAATGAAAAAGAAACATTATCAAATATTTTTAATGCACTTTTTTTAAATAAAAATACTGAATTAGAAGCAAATTTTATTTCAGTTTATAATCCATCAACAGATAATTATGATTATTATATTCAAAGTTTATTAAGTTATGAAATAGAAAAAGTAGAAAATCCAAAATTGGGAAAAATGTGGAATATTTATGTTAATAATGAGAAATTAGATTGGAATTCTCATTTAGATAATTGTAGAAGTATTAATTATAAAGATGAAATTGATTTAAAATATGAAGATTATATTAGCCAAGATTCATATCAAAGTAAAGAATTTAATTCAAGTGATTCAAATAATTTTTTAGATTAGGTTTTTTTATTTTTTTTTTTTTTTTGTTTTATATATAGATTTGTAAATTATTTTTTGTGATATAAAGGTTTATTTTGATTAAATACTATATATTTCATATATTTTATTATATAATAATAATTAATAAAATTTTATTTGATTTGTTTTTTTTTTTTATAAGTGAAATTTTTTTAAATATTATACAATAAATTTATTAAACTATTATTTACCTTTTTTTTTTATTTTTTTTCATGTCTTTTTGTTTTGTAGGTTCTTTTATTATTTTCACTATCATCATCATTTATTTTCTTTCTATTGAATGTTTTGATTTTTTTTTCTTTGTCTTTATTTTCTTCTTCAATAACTTGATTACTTTTCCTTTCTTCTTTTTTAATAATTATTTCTTTTTTTAAATGAATATTACTTTTATCTTTATAATAATCTTCCATTAATTTAATATTATCAGTATCAAGAGTATCAAAAATATATTTTTTCTTAATTTTCTTACAAAAAGAACTTTCTTGACTTACTATATAATTTTCATTCTCAAATAATCCAATATCATTTCCAAATCTTTCAAATTCTTTTATAACACTTGAATTATTTGAATTATAATTATCTTCTCCAAAAATTTCATTTGCCATTTGAAGATAACTTATATGTAAATTTTTATACATTAATTCTAATTTCTTTTTTGTCATTATTTTTACAAATGATATAAAACGCCATTTTCTTAATAATTCTCTTATAAATCTTTTTTTTGAGATTCCTTTATGCATAAAAGTCATTTTTAGTAAATATATAATTTTATATACTTTTAATTGAGTTTTTATTTGTTTTTTTATTAAATAAAAGAAATATTTTTTGAAAAGAATTTTGAATATTTTATAAATTGAATTTTTATATTTGAATTGATTAAATAATGATAATAATTTATTAAGAAAATCTTTTTTATTTTTTATTTGTCTTTTCATAATATAATTCTTCATTAATTGAATGAATTTATTATTTTTATATTTTACTTTGATTTGATTAAAAGATAATTTTTTTCTTTCAAATATTTTTTTATTAAGATAATCAATAAATAAAGGGATAATATAATTGAAAATATTTCTCTTTTTTAAAATTAAACTTTGAGGAGAAGAGATATGTGCTCTAAATTGGAGTTTCAAATTAATTATTTTATTATCATTTGTACCTTGATGTTTAATTGAATATTTTATTTCAGATTTTTTATTTTTAATTTTCTTAAGTAAATTAAAGAAAAATTTCATATATGAAATTTTCTTTTTATTACTTTTTTCTTTTATTTTATTAAACATTTTTTGAATAGTTTTCATATAGAAAATTTTATATAAATTGATAATGAAATTTCTCTTATTTTGAAATTTGAAATTTTCTTTAGTTTTAGTTAATGAATCTCCAAGAGCACGAATTCGCTTCTTCGACTCAAAATTTTTTTTTAATTTTTTAATGAAATCCAAAGCTCTTATTTTTATTATATCATGTAATAATTTTTTTATTAATATGGCATTTATTATTATATTAAATGAAATAATTTTTTCCCTTTTATCAATTGTTTTTATCATCTTTTCAAGAACTTCATTTTTTGATTTTAATTTTTTTATTATATCATTCCATTTAATTAAGTATTTTTTAAGTATATGATTATTATTTTTTGAATTTGATTTTACTATTAAATTTTTCATTAAAGATAATAATTTTTTATATTTAATATTGTTTAATAATCTTTTAAATACATATGATTTGAACTTTTTATTAAGAATAGTTATCTTTTTTTTCAATTTGATATATGAATTTAATTTATGTATTATTTCTTTAAATGATGTTTTTTTGTTTTTTAATGATAATAATTTTGTTATCTTTTCCCATAATTTTTTATTATTCTTTATTTTATTTTTTTTAATTAAATATTTTTGAATTTTGTTTATTTTATCATTTGCATTTTTCCTTTTTACTTTATTTAACAATTTAAATAGAATTGTTCTTTTTTTGTTATTATTATCATTGGTTTTTTTATTTATAAATAAATTTAATAAATTTTTAATTCTGTCTTTTTTATTTTTATCATTTTCTATTCTTTGCTTTATTATTTTTATTTGTTCAAACCATTTTTTTAAAGCTTTAAATAATTTTTTATTAATCAACTTTTTTCTAATAGTAATTATTTTCATTACTTTGTTTTTATTTTTGTATTTTTTCATTTGAACAAAAATTTTTTTTAAATTATCATTTCTTTTTTTATTAAGATAATCAAATAATTGATTCAATATTTTACTTCTTTTTATTATTTTAATTTTCTCAAAAGCATATTTTTTATTTGGATTTAATTTAGATAAAATATCAAATGCTTTAATAATATTATTTCTTGCTTTATTGAATTTTTCTTTATCCCTTCTTTTTTTAACTATTTTACAAAATTTTTTAATGATATCTGCATTTTCTTGTAATTCAATTTTTTTAATATTTGTTCTATATTTATTGAAATTTACTCTTAAAGGATTTTTTCTTTTTAAATTTAATATTATTTTTTTAAGTAAAAATAATTTCCTTGATGACTTTAATTTATTTGATTTATCCTTTATTTTTTTAATAAATTTCTGAATAATTGATGAGTATTTATTTTCTTTATTTTTTATTTCTTTTGTTTTAATGTTCCATAAATTAATATATTTTTTTAATAAATTTGTTTTTAAATTTGTGTTTGATAATAAAATTCTTTTCTTAAGTATTGATATAATTTTATTCTTTTTACCATGTTTATTTATGTTTTTTATTGTCTTTTTGAAAATATATTTAGTAATTGAATTTTTTAATTTTATTATCCTTACAATATCTTTTAATTTTTGTGATAAAAGACTTTTTATTAATTTAATAAAGAATTTTTTGGTATTATTTTTTAATTTATTTTTATATTTTTTAAGAAGGAAATTTCTTATTTTTTCTGAATTAATCTTACAACCTAATTTTTTTATAATTAACATCCAATTTCTAAAATAATATATTAATTTATCATTTTTATTATCATTTTTTAAAAATATTCTTAATAAAATGTCTTTTATTTTTTCTTTATTTTTTTTCTTTTTCTTTATTTTTATTTTATTAATAAAATTCTGAATTGTAAATGCTTTTAAATTTAATTGTTCTGATACTCTTTTCCATTTCTCAATATTCTTTTTTAATAGATTATCTTTATCACTCTTATTTAATTTATTCAAAATATTCCAAAGTAATTTATTTTTAATTAAATCATTAGCATAATTCAAAATATTATTAATTGAATATCTTTTATCAACGCCTTTAATATTATTTAATCCTTCTTTAATATTTTTTATATAATCATTACTTTGATTTAAAATTTTCATTATTTCTCTGATTAAATAATTCCTTAATAAAATTCCAATAAATAATTGAGAATTTATTTTTTTCTTTAATTTTTTATTTAGTTTTTGTTTACAGAATTTATGAATAATTTCAGCATTTAATTTTAATGATATTGTTCTGGCATTTTTTATCCATTTATATAAATATCTTTTTAGTTTTAAATTATTATTCCCATTTTTCTTATTAATTAAAAGTTTTAAAAGATAATTAATTTTTTGCTTTAATTTTGTTTTTTTATTTGTAAATTTATTTTTAAGATAATTTTGAATTTTTTTTATTTTCTTATCTCTCTCATCTATTGATATAGTTTTCCATTTTCTTAAATATAAAGGTAGGAAATATTTTTTTAGTGCATTTATAATTTTTTGATAAATATTCTTTAATTTATTTATTTTAATATATTTTTTTATTTGACCAATTGCATTTTTTCTTCTTTTTTTGCTTAATTTATCTAATATAAAAATTAATTGATTATATTCTTTTTTATTCACAGGATGTAATTTTATTAAAACATTTCTTACTTTTTTTAAATAATATTTCTTTAATAATTCCTTCAATTTAATTTTTGATTTTTTTGTGTTGTTCTTGTTGGAAATATTTTTCATAAATTTTTGAATTTTTTGAATATTTGAAATACATTTATCTTTATGAATTTTTTGATTCCATTTCATTATATAATATCTTAATAAATTTGGTCTACTATTATTTATTCTATTATAAAGTTGTTTTAATTTGATTAATTTATCTTTTAATCTTCTTTGATTTTTCCTTGTTTTCATTCCTCTAAAAACACTTTGGATTTTAATCACATAATTATTTCTTCTTAATAAAGGAATAATATTTTTCCATTTTAATAAAATATTTTTTAATATTTTTTTATTTCCTTTTTCATAATTATTCAAAATTTTGATTAAAGATTTTGAAATATTTTTATTTTTACTAACAGTGACTAATTTATTAAAAATTTTCATTATTAAACTTTTTTTAATTATATTTACTAGATTATTAATATTATTTCTTTTTTTATTAACTTTCTTTATCTTAGCTTTACAAAATTTTTTTATTATTAAAGCTTCATCAATGGCTCTTTTTTTCTTTATTATTCTTCTTAATTTCATAAAATAATATTTTAATAAATCCATTTTATTGTCCTTTTTAATTAGTAAATTTTTTAGTTTATGATTCCTATTTTCAATTTTTTGTTTAGATTGTTTTCTTTTTATTCTTTTAAAAAAATTTATTAATTTTTGTGCTTTTTCATTTTTATTTTTTAATATCTCTTTTAATATTGTTTTTAAATCTTTATATGGTTGAATTCTTTTTGATTTTAATTTTGAATTTTGTAATAATGTATCAAAGAAATTTTTAAACTTTTTTATTTCATCTTCTTTATTTGGTATTTTATTTTTCCAATCATCCAAATATTTTTTTGTAATATTTTTTTTTATTTTTGGAATTTCTTGATATATAATTTTAGTTATTATTTTCTTTATAGTAATTACTTTTTTTCTTTTCTTAATTCCTTTATAAACACTATTATTATTTGGTTTTCTTAAAGCTTTTATTAATATTTCTAATCCTTTTCTTATTTTTGAAATTTTTTCTAAAGTATTATCTTTTTTTGTAGTATTTTTTCTCCATTTTAATAAATTATCCTTTAATGTATTTTTAAGATAATTCTGAGTTTTTAAATTCTGTTGTTTTATTATAAAACTTAATAAAGTTGTTTTTACTTTATTCTTTAATTTATTTTCTTTCTCATTATTTAATATTTTTTTCCATTTGAAAAGAAATTTATTTAAATTATTTCTTTTATTTGACAAATTTTTATTAATAATTAAGCTTTTTATTTTTGAATTTATTGGTATTTTTCCTTCTTTAATTTTAACTTTTTCAAAAATTGGATTTGTTAAAATTCTTCTTAAATTTTCTAAACTTTTAATTGTATTTTTTATTTTATTTGATATTTTATCTGTTTGATTTTTCCATTGATTAAGTTTATTTATCAAAATATTTTTTATAAACTTATTACTAATATTTTTCATTAATTTCATATAAATATTTTTTTCTAATTGATTTATACCATTTTTAATAATTGTATCTTTCCATCTATTAAAAAATTTTCTTTTTTTCTTTTCATTAATCTTATTTATTGCATTTAAAATTATTTTATTAAAGATATCTATTTTTTCTTTAAGTTTATTTTCTTTTTCAATAATATTTTTCCATTTTAAAAAATAATGAAATAAAGGAATATTTTTTAATGCAAGTGATTTAGCAGAAATTATATTTCCTTTTAATAAAGCTTCTCTTAAAGTTAAATCTTTAGGAATTATAAAAGGTTTTTTACTTTTTGTTTCTTTTATTTTATTGAAAGGTCCTTTTAATAATATTTTATTTATGATATTTAATCCAATTTTTTTTGTAATGTTATTTTCTTTTGGTTTAAGATTACTTTTCCATTTGAAAATTGCTCTGATTATTTTATTTTTATCTTTTTTTGTTATTATATTTTTTAAATATCTTTGTTTATATGATATTGTATTTAATTCTTTTTTTTCTTCTTTTAATTTACTTTTCCATTTATATAAATTAATAAGTAATACTATTTTTTCATTATTGATGTTTTTTTTAATTAATTTTTTTAATCTTTCTAATTTTTCATTTTTTAATGATTTAATAATTATTTCTTTTAATTTATTGATTAATTCATTGGAATTTAAAGTTGAATTATATTTTTTTAATAAATTTATTCCTTTTAATATATTCTGTTTATTTTTCTCTTTTTCATCATTTATTTTATTTAACCATCTATTGATAAATGTCTTCAAAATATTATTATTATTGTTTTTATCAATAAATCTTTTGATAGTTCTAATAAGTAAAGCAGAATTTTTTTTTTCTTCATTTTTTTTATTTGAATCAAAAATTTTTTCTTCTAATATTTTTTCTTTTTGAATATTTGATAACCATTTATTGAAAAATTGACTTAATTTTAATTTCCTATATTTCATATCATTTCTATTACAAAGAGAAATTATTAATTTAGTAATCAAATTCTTTTTTTCAATTTTATTATATTGCTCTTTCCATTTATTAATATAATTTCTTAATATATTTCTTTCTTTATTAAAATAATTATCAATAATTTTTGATAAAGCATTTTTATAAATCCTAGAATTAATTGTTTTATTTAAATAATCTAAAAATTCATTTCCATTATTCATTATTGAAGATTTTTTTATTATTGAAGAAATATTATCAATTCCCTTTAATTTTTTAAATAAATTTTCATTATCACTTTTAATAATTAATTTTGATTTCCATTGATTTATTTTATTTATTAATATTCTTTGTTTTATTTTTTTTAAAATATTATCCAATAATCTCATAATTAATTCATTAATAAAAACTTTTTCATTCATTTGAATAACATTATTATACCATGTCAATAAATTATCTCTTAATAAATTTTTCATTATTCTTTCTTTAATATTAAAACATTTAATAAGTTTCTCATTTAAATTCTCATTAATAATATTTTCTGAAATAGCATTTAAAGGATATTTAAAATTTAATCTTAATAATGCATTTTCTAGAATTAAACTTCCTTCTAAATAATTTTTATTAATTCCTTTTACTTTTGATTCTACTTCCAAAGTTTTTTCTTGAATTATTATTTTTTCAATAATTTCTTTTTTAGGAATTTGATTTAATTTATTAAAAGAATCCTTAATTAAATTTTTCAAAATTCTCTTATATACATTATCTAATAATTCAATTGATAATTTTTTTTTAAATTTACTTGAATTACTTTCTTTAATATTATCATTCCATTTTTTAATAATTTTCCTTATAATTTCTTCATAATCAATAGAGCGATTATTTAAAATATTCCTTAATAAATCATTTCTAACTTTTTTATTTAAATAATTTAAAACTGGATTTATCGAATTTTTAAATGCAATTTTTTTTCCAATTTTATCACTTTGTTCAAAAATTTTAATAACACTTAAATATTTATTTTTCTGATTATTAACAAAATCAAAATTTTTTTTCAAATGATTAACTTTAGATAAAAAAGTCCATTTATCAAAACTTTTACTTAACAAATTTTTCTTTTTTTCATTTTCATTTCTAATATCAAACAATTTCCTACCTCTTAAATATCTAATTTCACTTTTTTTACTAAATTCAATCCATTTATTAAAATAAGGTTTAATTCTCTTAATTAAAAACTTATAATTATTACTAATAAAAAAATTTCTTAAATAATCATTAAAATCATTTTTTTCTTTCATTAAAATTTCAAAAACAAAAGGACGAATATTTTTAACTAAAACTTTTTGTATAATTTGACAAAAACTTTGATACATAAAACTTAAATATAAAATATCATACATATATTTTCTAACCCATCTTCCTCTCCAAAAAGATTGTATTTTAACAATCATATTATATCTCATTTTATAAAGTTCTTTTAATTCTCTCCACCAATTTTGTATTAATTTACAAGCTTGTTCTCTATATTTAGGATTAGTTTTAATTATTATATTAACTTTATTTTTTTTACTTTGTAATTTTTTAATTTTATATTTTCCTTTTTTTCTCTCTTCTTGTGCTAAATCAACTACTCCTCCTTTATCAAATCTCATTCTTCTTAAAATTGTTCTATCTTCTGTATGAAGTCCTTTTGATGATATCATTGCTAATGATATATAAAAAAATTTTCTATTTGGACTTCTTATTGATATTAAATTTTTATTTTTTGATATTGTATTTCTATTTAATGTATGTCTATCAAAAGTTTTTTTTATTGATTCAATTGATTTATTTATATCATCATCAATATTATGATATTGATTTAATTTCTTTTTTGATAATAAAATATTACTTAAACGATTCATTTTTTGAAGAACTTTATATCGATTATTAAAAATATAATCATTTGCTCCAGGTAGAATAATTTGACTTTGAGAAATTAAAGCACCTTCTTTAGTTTTTTTAGGATCATAAACTTTAGTAAATCTCTTAACTAAATTTTTAACTTCATTAATAGTCATATTATTATATGTAGGATTATTATATTGATAAGTTTGTTTTGCTGGATTATTAGGGCTAAGTGATTGATTATTAATATTTGGACTAGGAGAACTTAATTGATTAATAGAATTATAACTTCCATTATTACTTTGAAAATTATTAAAATTCCCATTTTGATAATTTAAATTAATTTGATTATTAAAATTTTCATTTCCTTCATAAAAATTTCTATCTTTACTAACATTATTAATATAAAAATTACTATTATTATTATTATTATTAACATTATTAAAACCATAATAATTATAATTTCTACTATTATCATTATTTAAAGGAGAATAATTTTTAACATTTCCAATAATATTATTCCCAGAAGCACTTTGTGGTAAAATTGGGCTTTGACCTGCAATTCTAAAAGGTTCATATTGAAAACCTCCTCCTGCATCTTGTACACCAAAAGCTTCATTTGAATTAACAGGTTGATCCATAATAATATTTTCATTATATAAAATATTTGGACTTTTTTTATTTAATGTTCTAATATTATAATCATTTTGAATTCTATTATCTAAAATAGTAAAATTTTTCTGAGGTGATTTTTCAATTTTTTGATATGGAATTTTTTTAATTTGAGATTCAGAATTTAATATTTTTTCATTATGTGATATTAAATCTATTTTTATTGAAGATAATAATGGATCTAAAGGAGAACGTGATTGAGTTTGACGGCCCTCCGTTACGGGACTCATCATTTGATTTATTGTTGGATCCATGTAGATTAATTCATTGTAACCTGATTCTGTTGTTTCATGGATTGGAATTTGAGGCTTTTGAGATTGAGTTTTAAAATCGGGTTTTGTTTGGTGATATTGCATTTTTTTTTTTTTTTTTTTTTTGGTTTATTTTTGAAAGAGTTTGAAAAGGTTTTTTGAAAAGGTTTTTTTGAAAGTTTTTTTTTTTTTTTTGGGTTTTTTTAGGTTATTTTTTATTTTTTTTTATTGGGTTTATATTGTTTTTTTATGGGTTTTATTTTTTTTTGTTTTTAAATTTTGGAATTTTAGTTTAAGTATGTTTTAAAGGGGAAGAGTTGTTAAAATTTATTTTAGGGTTATATTAGGTTTTTTTTTAATTTTTTAGTTTAATAGATTTTTTTTGATATTGTGTTTTCTTTTTTATTTTGAGTATTTACCATTTGGGAAATTTAAATTTTAAAATTGAAAAATTTATTTTATGAAAAATAATTAATTATTTTTAATTTTTAAATTTTAAATTTTATTAGTTTTTTTTGATTTAAGGAGAGTCATAAAATAAGATATTAATATATATTATATTATTATATTTATAATAATTGTCAAAATTTAAAATAATAATAATAAGTTAATCTTTAAAAAAATTGAATAAAAACAGATACATTTTACACTAAATATTTAATACTTCTACTTTTTGATGATAAAAATAATAACATTTAATAATAATATTATTATATATTTTTATTAAATTTTATTTTTTCATCTTATTTTTCTTATTTTTTCTTGAATATAATTTTTTTTGTTTTATTTAATAATTTTATTTTATTAATTTGAGATTTCAAAAAATTACAATTTATATTCAAAATTTCAACATAAGTATTTTGAACTTCATTATATTCTTTTATTTTTTTTATTTGGCAATATATATTTTTTAATGAATCGTCAATATATTTATTAATTAATTGTAGAGGATTGGATGATTCAAATTTTATAATATTATATTGTTTTATTGAATTGATATTATCAATTTCATTAAAGAATAAATTATTTATATCTTTATTTTTATCCTGTTCAAATTTATTATTATTATTATTTATATATTTATCTGAATTAGATATCAATGAATTTGAAGAATATTTATTATTTTTGTTTAAATAAAAAAAATATTATTATCAAATCCTTCTCATTTTTCTTTTTTAATGATATTAAAATATTTTTTTGGTAAATTATTATTCAATTCGTTTTTATTATTATTTTTCATTAATTTAAATATTATTGCCAAATAAAAAAAATAAAAAATAACCTAAAAAAACCCA
>JAJJLH010000294.1:0-26317 GCA_023806865.1 Isotricha sp. YL-2021a
CCCAATCCCCAATCCCCAATCCCCAATACCCAATCCCCAATCCCCCTTACAAATGAAAAATAACCAAAAAAAAAAAAATAAAAAATTTTTATAAAAATAATGTAATTATAAATATTGACTAAAAAAATATTTATTACTTTAAAAAAATCCAAAAAAAAAAAAAAAAAAAAAGAAAAAAAATCATTTATTAGAATCCATATTAATCATACTTAATTTAGAACAAGTAAAATTATGTGCATACATCCAATGACAAAGATTTTGAATTAAATCAATACATTCATCTTTACTAAACCCAAAATCATTATTATTATCATCAGGATCAATAAAATCTAAAATAAACTCATTACTAGTATCAGGAACATCTTCAGCTTTTTGTTGAGTAGTAAATTCAATTCCATTTTCAACTTTATTACTATAAAATTGATTAACATATTCTCTAAACAAAGCAACAAAAATTAAAATTTTTTCAAAAAAATCTTCATTACAATAAGCAGAAACATTATTTAAATAATCAATAAAAACATCATCTGTAATTTTATTTTCATTTTCATCAATTTTTTCATCTTTATTATGAGGATCATTTAAAAATTTTTTAAATAAAGGATGATCATTAATATTATTATATTCTTTCATATTTCTTTTTTTATTTCTATTACTTTTTTCATAATCATCTTTAATATTATATAAAAAATTAAAAGCATCTGAAATAACTTTTTTATATTCATTAGTAACACCTTTTCTATCTTCTTTTTGAAAATAATTAAAAGTATTAGGATTAAATTTTTTTCTTTCATTATTTTGTTCATTATTATCTTTCTTAGGTCTTCCTCTTCCTCTTCCACTACTTGAATTAGTATTATTATGTTTTTGTTTTTTATGAGTATATAATGCAGGATATGATAAATAACTTTTACCACATAATTGACAAATAAATGTTCTTCCTTCTGTATCATTTTTTGATCTTCTTTTATGATTTTCTTCTTTTTTTTCTTGAGAATTTTCATAATTTTCTTCACTTGTTTGGAGAATATTTTGAGAATATTGATTGTTTGATTGATATTGATTGTTTTGTTGAGGTTGTGATTGGATATTATAAGTTTGAGAATAATTTTCTTCTTGTTGGTTATTTATTTGGAGATTTGGTAAATTTTGCATATTTTGAATTATTGGATTTTGGGGAACTTCGTAATTATTTGTGTTTGAGTCCATTTATTAAAAAAAATATTGATTTATTTTTTTTTATTTTTTTTTTTTTTAGGGTTTATATATTCTATTTTTAAAAAGAATTTTTATTATTTTTTTTTAGTTAATATGAAGTTTTTTTATTTTTTTTTTTAAAATTAAAAATAATATAAATATGGAAGATAAAAGATTACAAGAAAGAAATAAAAATTTTTCATCAGGTAAATTTTTTTTAAATTAATATTTTTTTTAGTATATATTCAAAAAGATATGATAAAAAAAACAGAAAATTATAAATTATCATTAAGAAAAAAAACACTTTCAGATTTTATATCTAATAAAAGAAATTTAAAAAAGCGGGATGATAATAATAAAATAAAATCAAAATATGAAATAAATGATAAAGATATAAATTTACCAGAATATCAAAAAAATAAAAAATATAATAATTCAGATTCATTCTTTATTGATATGTTACAATATTTAAAATCAAATATATATGAAGAAGTAAAATTTGGTATATTATCAATTAGAAATTATTTCAGTCAAGAAGAAAATTTAATTACATATTATAATTTAAATATAATAACAGATATAATTGAATGTTTAAATAAATATTTAAATGATAACGTTATAATTTATCAAGGAATTTGGATTATAATAAATTATTCTTGTATAAGAGGAGATAATGTCTTAAATCATTTATTAATTACTTCAAATTGTTTTAGAATATATGAAAGAATTATTTTATCAAATGATTTAGATTTATTTTCTCAATTACTTTGGTTATTTAATAATATTACAATAAATGATAATGAGACTTGTTTTAATATTATTCTTTCCAGTTTATTTAAATTTAGAATGATTGAATTATTACAACAAGATATTTTTATAAATAATGTTAATGAAAATGGTATTTTTCAAATTATAATGGAAGAAGGAATAAAATTTTTAAGAAATTTAATTTTAATGAATTATAAATTATATGATTGTGCACAAGATTTAGAAATTATAAAAATAAAATATGAAATTATAAAAATTTTAATAAATTTTATGGGAACAAATAATGAAAATAATTATGCTAAAATATTAGATTCTATTATTATTTTTAGTGATATTAAAAATAACACTTATAGTAAAGAGATTCTTTCAATTGATTTTATTGACAATTTAATTGATGAAAAAAAAATGTTTTCAAATAAAGAGATAATAATATTATTTAATAGAATAATTGGTAATTTTATTGCAATAAATGATAATGAAATAATTTTAAATAATATAATATTAATTGATAAAATATTAAATTTAGAATATAATATTTTATCAAATTGTAAGAATAATTTTGAAATTAAAAATGATTGTTTTTGGATTTTTTCAAATTTAATTAATTGTGGACAATTAATTGCAGAAAAATTAATGAAAAATAAAGATTTATTAAAATATATTCTTGATTGTTTAAAAAATGATTTATATCAAAATGAAATAAAAGAAATTCTTATTTTAATTGAGAATTTAATTAATTTCATATCAATTAATAATTTTATTTATTTAGGTGAAATAGGATTTTTTGATGAATTATTTGAAATTCTTGTAAAATTTGAAGGAGAAAATGATATTATTTGTCATGTTTTTGAATGTTTTTTTTGTTTTTTAAATACTGGAAAAATAATATCTGAACAAACATTTAATAAAAATATTATTTTTGAAGAATTTAATAAAAAAGGAGGAAAAGAATATTTATTAAAATATCAAAACACCAAAAAAGAAAAATTAAAAAATATAATATATTATATATTAGATATTTTTTATAAAGAAGATAACACTAATTTAAATATAGAAATGAATAATTAAAATAATAAAAAAAATATTTTTTAAATAAAAAATTTTCCAAATTGAATAAGAAAATTATAAAAAAATAGAAAAAAAATAATTAAAAAAATATCTAAAAAAAAAAATGTTAAATCTAAAAATCTATGATGAAGACACATCAGAAAATCACACAATATCCTTTAAACAAAAAGGAACATTAGAAAATTTAATTACATTAATGATAGATGAAGGAATAAATTTTCCAGATGAAGGAATTTTATTAACAAATGGAAAACAACTTGAATTTGATAAAACATATAATTTCATAAATAATCAATCAATAACATTAAGAAACAGAGCAAATTTAGAAAAATTTACTATTAATTTTAATGATGTAACAAAGGAAAAAATACAAAAAATAAAAGTATCAAGAAATAAAAATGGAATTCCTTGGAGATATGTAACTCATGGAATTAATTTATATGGTATTTGTACAAATGATAATTGTATTGCTTATAATAAAGAAGTTATTGATATGAAAAAAAAGGTAAAAGAAATTGATTTAGTTAAAGAACATGGTTTTATGATTTGTCCTATGTGTAAAATAAATTGTTTAGCTAAAAATGTTGGTTTTTATAAATGTTATTATAATATTTATACTTGGAAATTTGATGAAGCTACTGAAGAAATTATTAAATATGGAAAAATAATTCCTAATTTTAATAATTTGAATGTTAATAATGTTGGGAATGATAATAGTGTTATTTGTAATGGGGAAAATTATTTTCTTAAGAAAACTGAGGGGGAAAATATTATTAAATTCGATGAAGCAAATGGAGAAAATACTTTTATTAAAATTATTTTCCAAGTTTTAGCATATTAAAAAAATTTTTTTTATAATTCCATAAATTTTTTTGATTTTTATTTTTTTTGAATTCAAAAATAGTTAATTTAAATTAATGTTATTATGAATAAAAATGAAAATGTTGAAAATAAAATTCTTTTTCTATATGGGAAAGGAGAAGGAAATAATTTAAATGAAAATGATTTCAAAATAGAAAAAGGAAATTGGGAAAAATTCAAGGGAGTATTTGGTTTTGGAGAGAAAAAAAAACAAGATTTTATATTAGAAAAAAAATTTGAAAAAGGAAAATATTCAATATTACTTTTATCATCTGAACTTGATTTATCAAAAATAAAAAGTGTTAAATTAATTTTAGATAATACATTTAAATCTAATGAAATTAAATTATTTTCAGGTCATAATTTTATTTTTGATATTCAATTTCAAGATAAAATTGAGGAAGGATGGTTAAGTGGAGGAAAAACAATATCAGTTCCTAAATCATTAAAATTAACAGAACATGAACAATTTAATTATTTTATTCAATTTTTAGAAAGTAAAAATATGAAAATTGATAAAAATCCAGTAAAATTGAATTTTAATAGAGACGTAGTTAAATTATTTAATAAACCTTTTGATTTAATTTTTTATTTGGATGTTTTGAAAGAAATATTTAGAACAAAGTATATTAAAATTTTATTATCATATTTTAATGTAAAAAATATACAATTTAGTAAAAATCTAGAATTGAAAAAATATTTACCTATACTAAATTTACTTTTAACTAAAGGAAACATTCTAACAAAAAATATAGAAGGTGATAAAAAAAAATTTTTAGATAAACTTTATTTTATAATAATGTATCTATATTATTACTTTGATTCAGATTCTTTTTTAAAAATCATTCTAAATGAAAAAAAAGATTTGGAAGTTGATTATTTTAATTTATTTTTTGAAAAAGAAGAGGAATTTACTAAATATAAAAACGATGAATCTGAAAAATCTTTAAATATAATATTTCAAATGGTTAAAAATTTTTCTCAAATTAAATGTTTGTTTAATAAATTTTCAACTTTTATAAATTGTTTAAATGCAATCAATAAAAATATTAAAAGAATATTTTCAATTTGTAAAAAAGAAAATTCTAATTTAGAAATAAAAGATATTCCCTTAATCCCAGAAGAAGAAAAAATAAATGATATTATTCAAATAATAAGAAATATTAAAGATTTTGAAAATGAAAAAAAATATCAAATTCTCATATTAAATAATAATTTTTGTAAAGAATTAATAAATAAAATTGGAGTTGATTTTAATTTTGAAAATATAAATTGTATTATTGAATCATTTAATGATGAAAAAATAAAACAATCTTTATCATTATTACTTAAAAAAAAACAACATGAATTAATTCAAATGTCTATTCAAAAAAGTAATGAAAAAAATAATAAAATTCTAGAATTAATAACCCATGATCCTATATTTGTTTACCCTAAAAATCAAAATAATGAAATTGATAAATTAAAAAAAACAGAATTAATTTTAAAGAAAATTAATTTTGAAGATTTAGAAAAATCAAATAAAGAAACCATAGATAATTTTTTTGAATTGTTTAATAAAATAAAATTCTATAATATTTTACCTAATCAAGAATATATTTCTTTTATGAATGGATTAATAAATAAAATTAATAAATTTGATGATTTAAATATAATATTTCAAATGATTAATTTTAAAGATAAAGAAAATAAAATATTAAAAAATCTCCATAATAAATTTATAAAGTTTTTAAAAGAATCAAAAGGACAAAGTGAAAAATTTAATGAAATAACAAATAAATATTTTGAACAATATTTAGATATAGGATTAATAAAGGAAATAAAAGAAATATTAGAACAAATTGAAACAATTTTTGATAAAGAGAGAAAAAAAAAATTATATTTAAAATATATAGAAATTTTTGCTGGAAAGAATGATGATTTAATTTCAAATTTAATTAAATATATTTCTGAAGATTTAAAAGATGCTAATGATGCAGCAATAAGAGTATTATTAAATGGAATTAAAGATGAAAATGCACTAAAAAAATTTTTAAAAAAATTTAATAATTTATCTTTTAGTGAAAAAGAATTTTTTGAAAAAGAAGATTCTGAAAATATAAAAATTTTCAAATCAATTAATGAATATGCTTATATTTCTTTAGGTTATTTAAATGACACTGAATATTTAAAAAAAACTAATGAAGTTATTAAATCAATTATTCAAAAATTAAAAGAAGATAATTTTGATTTAGAATTAGCAAATAATATTAAAAATATGCAAGATATTTTTTATGAAAGAATTAATATGATTTGCTTTGATGAAAAAAATAAAAATATAATTTCTTTCGATGAATTAATAAGTAAAATTGATGAATTTATAGCTTATTCAAATAATATTTCAGAAATAAATAAATATATTAATTATTTTTTTCCTGAAGAAGAGGATAAAAATAGAATAAATGAATTAAATGACCAAATAAAAAAAATAACTTTAAAACAATTTTTCGATATAAAACAAGAAATTGAAACATTTATGAATAAATATTTAACAAATGCAAAAAAATATAATAAATTATGTTTAAGTGATTTTTTCAATATATTATATAATCATGAAAAAAATAATAATAGTCATATAGATTCAAATGATATATTAGAAAGTACAGAAAAAGATTATGAAGAATTAGAAAAATTATTAGATATAAAACTTTTTAATGAGATTGATCCAAATATATTTAATATTCTTTTAATTGAAATAAGTAAATCTGAAGAAATATTAGAAAAAGAATTAAATTTTTTAAAAAATTATTATAATAAAAAAGATATTAATATAAAATATATTGAAAGTCAATTAATAGTTTTATCACAAAAAGATAAAATGAAAAAAACAGTTCAAGGAATTAAATTAATTTTAGATGAATTAAATATTGAAAAAGGAGATTTTTATCAAGAATTAAGTGATATAGAACAAACTTTAGAGAATGAATTTAATGTAGAAGAAATACAAAATGTAGTAAAATTATTAGAGGAAAAGGAAATATTAAAAAAATATATAAAAGATATTGTAAATAAATTAACACAGAAAAAAGATTTTATTAAATTTTTAAAAGATAAAGATGAAGAAGGTCTTAGAAATTTAAGTGAATTTGTTGGTGAAGATGATAATTGTTCACTTAAAGCAAATGATATAGATGATTTTATTAAATGTGTAAAATTTATTAATGAATTATCAAAAGTTAAAAAAAATAAAGATATAGAATTTTATAATGAATTTATTAAAATTTGTAAAAATGAAAAAAATAAAAATATTGAAGCATATATTGAAAATGTGAATAATAATTTTACTGAAATTAAAGATTTATATAATAAAAATATAGATAAATCTCAATTTACAACTCAAAAAGTTAAAGATATTTATAATAATTCTCAATTTATAATAAATAATAATAATGGAATTTATACTGCAAAAATTAAATATAAAGATAAATTAGAAAAAGACATTTCTTTTGAAGAAATACTTGAAGTTAGAGATAGGGCATTAATAAAAAAAACAGAAGATAATAAAAAAGATGATTTTATAAAAATAGTAAATGAATTTTCAAAATTTATTGAAAATATTGAATATTTAATTCTACTAATAAATGAACTATCAAATAAAGGTTATCCTGAGAATTTTGATTATGAAATTAAAATAATTAAAGGAAAGTTAAATATTTCTGAGAAAAAAAAAGCAAAAGAATTAATTAAAGAAATGTCATTTTTATTAAAATTATTAGAAAAACAAAAAAACTTACAAGAAAAAGAATATATGAATAATTCACTTGTTAGATTTTTATATGGAAGAAATTTTTATCATTTAACACAATTTATAAGATTTGAAAAGGGAGATATAATAGATTTATTAAAATATATTACAAATGATCATTATGATCAAACAAAAAAAACTAAATATAATTTTAAAGGAGGACAAAAAGATCCTTTATTTGACTCAATTAAAAATGCAGGAGCATTTTTAGAAAATTTATTAAAAGAAAATAATATTACAGAAGAAGATATTTATGAAAAAAATAAAATTAATATTGAAGGATATATTGGATTAAAATCTTATTACAGTTATAAAGATGATTATGAAAAAAATATAATTAAAATATATCAAAACTTAACAAAATATCCTCCTTTGCCTCAAACTATTTTATATTGTAATGAATCAACTAGTTCAGAAGAAATAATTGCTTTTATGTATAGAGCAATTTTATGTAAGTATAATGTTCTTTTTTCAATTGTTCAATTAGAATTATTAAATACTGTAAAGAAAGAAAATATAATTGAATTAATTAATAAATTATATATTGAAAAAAAAAATCAAATTAAATCATGTTTAGTAATTATTTATTATGAAAAAAATGATTTTATTAATGAAATATTAAAAAAATCATTTCATCAAAATTTAATTTTAAATAATGAAAATGATGATATTAAATTAAATGATGAAACAATTGAAATTATTCAATCTGATATATGTGGAATTGGTAAATCTACAATAATAAAAGATGAAATTGTAAATTCAAAGAAAGAATATAAATACTTTCCAATTGGAGGTGATTTTAATATTATTAATGCTTTAGAAAGGTTAAAATCACTTAATTTAAATGAAAATTGTATTCTTCATATGGATTTATGTGACACTAATAAAATTAATGTTATGAATGATTTTTTATTTTCATTTCTTGTAACTAAATTATATAAATTTGATGAAAATATATTTTTTTTAGGTAATAAAATTCATATTAAAATAGAAATACCAAATGGTTTTGTAAATTTTTTGAAAAAATTTCCAATATTAAGTTTATTTAAAATTAGAAAAATAGAACAAATGTCAAAATATAAAATAGAACATGATATAAATTCAAATGTTCAAATAGTTTGTAATTATTTAAAATTATTAAAAGAGAAAACAATAAATAATAATAATCTTTATATTGAAAAATTATCATATGCAGAATATAAACCATCAATTAAAGCATCATGCTTAAATCAAAAAACATGTGAAGAATTAATAAAAGAATATTTTGAAATTGAAAATCCAAATTTTTATCAATTAAATTGTTTTATTAATATAATAGCAAGTCAATTAATAAATTTTACAAATAATTATTATTTAACTGTTGATAGATTAACAGAAGTTGGAAATTTAAAAAGTCAACATGATTTAAAAAATATAAGAGAATATTTTATTGATGCTCTTGTTAAAAATACTAAACATTTTACAAGAGGAGCTTATGCAAATTTAATTGAAAGTCAAGAAAATGCTCAAAAAATTCAAAGTGATGATAATAAATATAATGAAGAAAAAGAATTAGAAGTTGCTATTAATGCTTTAAAAAATAAAATTCCTATTTCTTATAAACAAATTAAACCTAGTTTAATTTTTTCTAATTTAGATAAATCTTCTTTAACTATTATTACTACTTGTGATAAAGAATCAAATGAATATAAAAAATTAAAAGAGTTATATAATTCTGATTTAGATAATAATAAAAGAAAATTAATTGATTATGAAAATTTATCTCCTGATGGATTTTTAAAAGAATTAAAAAATGTATTAAATATTAAATTAAATATCAATAATCAAAATGAAGAAGAAAAAAAAGAAGAAGAAAAAAAAGAAGAAAAAAAAGAAGAAAAAAAAGAAGAAAAAAAAGAAAAAAAAAAAGAAATAAAAAGAATAAAAACAGAAAAAGAAAGAGAAGAAATAAGAAAAAAAGAGGAAGAAGAAGAATTAGAAAAATTAAAAGAAATAGTAGGTTCATATGTATTTACAGCAGATAATTTTATAAAATTAATATTAGTTCTCTTTAGAATTCAATCAGGAGTTCCAGTAATAATGATGGGAGAAACAGGATGTGGTAAAACATCATTAATTAGAATAATGTCTCAATTAATGGGAATAAATATGAAAATATTAAATATTCATTCAGGAGTTAATGATAATGATATTATGGATTTTATGAAAGGAAAAACTAAAGATAATCATCAATGTTTATTAGATACTGAATATGAAAAAAGAAAAAAAGAAGATATTGCAAATAGACAAAAAAATAATGAATTATTATCAAAATTATTTTTTGAAATTGAAGAAGAATTAACTAAATTACCAAATGAATCTGAAGAAGATTTTTTAATGAGGAAATTAAATGAAAGAAAACAAAGAGAACAATATTTAAAAAATGAAATTAAAGAAAAGGAAAAAATTGAAAAGGAAATTGTAAAAGAAAATGAAAAAATATGGGTTTTTCTTGATGAAATTAATACATGTGATTCAATGGGTTTAATAGCTGAAATGATGTGTAAACATTCAATAAATGGTATTCCAATATTTAAAAATGTTACATTTATTGCTGCATGTAATCCTTATAGAACCTTTACTAAAAAACCAGAAGTTTCAGGTTTAATAGCAAAAAAAGATAAAAAAGTTTTAAATTTAGTTTATACTGTAAATCCACTTCCATATTCTCTTTTAAATTTTGTCTTTGATTTTGGTAATTTAACAGAAGTAGATGAGAAAAGATATATTGAAAGTATGGTTTCAAACACAATTAAAAAAACATATGGTAATAATTTAAGTAAAAGTGATTTTGATGACATTCAAAAATTAGCAGTTGAAACTATTGTTGAAAGTCAAAAATTTATTCGAGAAAATAATGAAATTTCTGCTGTTTCTTTAAGAGAAATTAGGAGATTTAATATTTTTTTTGAATTCTTTTATAAATATATTAATGATAAAAAAAATCACCCTGATCCAAAAATTAATAATGATTATTTAGATTTATCAAATTATGAAATTGGTAGAAAAATAATTAATTTATGTATATACATATGTTACTATATGAGAATATCAGATAAAAATTTAAGAGAATCATTTAATGGTTTAATGGAAAAAATATTCCATGATTATTTTGATAAATATCCAAATGAAGAACAAGATTACATAATAAACAATATAAAAATTCCAAAAGGAATAGCAAAAAATACAGCATTAAAAGAAAATCTTTTCACATTATTTGTATGTATAAATACACAAGTTCCAGTTTTTATATGTGGAAAACCAGGATGTAGTAAATCACTTAGTGTACAATTAATATTTAATTCAATGAAAGGTGAAAATTCAGATAATGAATTATTTAAAACATTACCAAAATTAATAATGAATTCATATCAAGGTTCAAAGACAAGTACATCAAAAGGAGTTTTAAAAATATTTAATAAAGCAAGAGAAGTTATAAGAGATATGAAAAAAAGAGAAATAAATTCTCAAGAAAAAATAATATCAATGATATATTTTGATGAAATGGGTCTTGCTGAAATATCACCAAATAATCCTTTAAAAGTAATTCATTCTCAATTAGAATATGATGAAAATATTGATAAAATTGCATTTGTTGGTGTTTCAAATTGGACTCTTGATGCAAGTAAAATGAATAGAGGTATTTATTTAAGTATTCCTGAACCTAAAGAATATGATTTAGTTGATACCGCTATTACAATTGGTGAATCATTAAGTGATTCAATTATGAATAAATATCAAACTTTTTTGGAAAATTTAGCTTATACTTATTATAATTATAAACAAATGTTTAAAGAAAAAAATGATGATAATGAAGAAAAAACAATAAAAGGTAATATTAAATTTAAAGATTTTCATGGATCAAGAGATTTTTATTCTTTAATTAAAGATGCTGTTAAATTAATTAAAAATGGGGAAAAGGAAGAAAAAATTGGAGAAGAAGCTTTAGTAAAAAATTTTGGAGGTTTACCTTTTGCTGATATGGATAATAATAATTCAATTTATTGTATTAGAAGAATTTATAAAGAAAAATATAATAATATTGAAATTAAATCTGAATATGAGGTTTGTAAATGTATTGAAAATAATATTAGAAGTAAAGATGGAAGATATTTATTAGTTATATCTAAAAGTTCCATTGCTCCTTATTTAATTAATAACTTTTTAAATGAATTAAAAAGTGGAAAAGAAAAAGAAAAAAAAGAATATTTTTTTTATTTAGGTTCTACATTTGAAAATGATCAACTTAATGAATATTATAATGTTAAAATATTAAATAAAATTTTATCATGTATGGAAGAAGGGAAAATTTTAATATTAAAAGATTTAGAATCAATTTATCCATCATTATATGATTTATTTAATCAAAATTTTACAGTTGTATCAGAAAAAAATTTTGCAAGAATTGCACTTGGTTCATCTAATAATTCATTATCATATGTTCATCCTAATTTTAAATGTATTGTTTTAGTTGATGAAGAAGAAATTGATAAAGAAGAACCTCCTTTTTTAAATAGATTTGAAAAACATATTATTTCATTTGAATCATTAATTAATAAAGAACAAATAGAATTTTCAAAAAATTTTATAAAAATGTTAAATGATATTATTAAATTAACATATGAGTCAATTCCTAATTTTAAATTTGATTTAGAAAAACAATTGATTAATTGTGATATTGAAGAAATTAAGGGAATTATTTTTTCAGTCAGAAATAAAGTTAAGAAAGATAAATTATTAAAAGAAGAAATTTTAAAAAAAATTGTTCCTACTTTTACTCAAGATATTTTAGTTTCAATGAAAGTTTCTAATTTTGAAACACAATATCCAGAAGAAAAAAAAATGATTTTTGATATTTATTCAAAATATCATCATTCTAATATTTCAAATTTTTTGAAAAATACAAATAAAGTAAAAAATATAATTTATACTTTTTCAAATATACATGAAGATATTGAAATTATTAATTTTGAAGGTAAGAATGAAATAATAAATAAAAAAATTGGTGTGAATAAATTAAATATTAATAAAAAATCTATTATTAAACAAATAGTATCATCATTTAAATCTGAAAATGATTTTGAAATGTTATTAAAAGATTTTTATAAAGAAGATAATAAAAATGTTTTATTACTTCAATTTTTACCAAATGATTGTAATAAAATGAATTTAATTAATAATATTATTGAAAATTATGAAAAAGAAAATGAGAAAGAAATAAAGAAAAAAAAACAAAGTAAAATAATTGTTTTTGTCATTTATTTATATAGAATTGAAAAAGAAGTTGAAAAAAAGAAAAAAGTAATTAGAAAAAAGAAAAATCCAGAAGAATTAAGAAGAGAAGAAGAAGAAAAAAAAAAAGAAAAATTTGAAAAAGATTCAAAAATTTTAAAAAAACAATATTTAATTTCTCATTTATCAGATTATAATCAAATTTTTATTGATGATTTAAATGGAGTTAATATTTCAATTATTGAAATACTTGAAAGTGGAAATGAAAATATTTATAACAATAAACAATTAATTGATTTAGATGAACAAATTAAATCAAATACATTTAATTCTTTTTCAACAATAAAATACAATTTTAAAAACCAAATTGGAAATAATGAAAAAAATAAATATCAAATTGAAATGATTGAAAAAATAAATAAAAATGAAGAATTTAAAAAGAAAATGAAAGAATGTGTAAAAAGAGAAATTAAAAATGCAGAAAATGTATCTTTAATTTTATTTAAAGAACAAGATGTAATTCAAAAGAATGATATAGATTTTATATCAGTATTAAGAAAATATCAAATTTATATGATCCAATTTTATTTAACTAAAATTATAGTTAAATGTGAAAGAGAACATGTATTTTCATTTTTATTAAAAGAAAAAAATTTAGAAAATGAAACTTTAAAAGAAATATTTGATGATTATTTTGATAATTTAAATTTAAATGAAGAAAAACCAAATTTAAAAATGAATACTAATGAAATTAATTATTTATTTGGTATGAATATACCAGGAATAAAAATAATATTAGAAAATATTTTAAAATATGTAAATGAAATTAAGGAAGAATTTTTCCTTAATGAAGAAATTATTAGAAATAAAAGAAAAGAAAATCAAGAATATGAAAACGATAAAAATAATTATAGAAGAAAACAAGATATTTTAATTAATAGAGTTATTGAAGGATTTAGAAAAATTAATTTATTTATTAAATTAGAAGATAAAGATAATAATAATCAATTATCAAAAGATATTATTATAAATATTATTGATGATTATTTTAATATTTTCCTTAGTGAAAAATATAATTGTGATTATAGTAATATGAAAACAATATTATTTTTAATTATTAAATTGAGATTTGAAGAAGATAATGAAAGGTTATTAAAACATATTTCAAAAATTATTTTATTTGTTGAAGCAAATTCAAAATATATTTATATTATATTAGATATGTTTAATATGATTTATGAATATAATAAAAATTATTTAGATTTAATAAATAAATTAATTGAAGAAAATAAAGCAAATTATAATATTATTCAAAATTATGATGAAATAAAAAAAGAAATAAATTATCCTTTTTATGTTATTTTAGAATCTATGATACAAATAATTTTTAAAATTGAATTTTTCATCAAAATTGAAAATTTCAAATATTTTGATTTTGTTAGAACTTGTAATAATTTTCTTCAAAATGCAAATATTATAGATATGAATTTAAGATTAAATTCAAGAAATATTTTCCAATTAAAAATATTTGTTCAAATTGGAGAATTTAAACATGAAGAAAATGAACAAAATAAAGATGAAGAATTTAATGATTTTATTAACTTAATTCAAAATGAAATTTCTTATTTAAATCAAAATAAAAATATTGATAATGGAAATGTGAACAGAAATTTACAAGAAATTTTAGAAAAAGAATATCAATTTCTTCAAAATAGATTAAAGAATGAGAAAAAATATTATAATATTATTTTATCATTTTTTGGTATTAAATTAAATCAAATTTATAATGAGCAATATCATAAAAAAATATTAGAAATTGTTTTATCTGAGCAAAATTTAATTCAAAAGGCACATTCTATTTTTAGTATAATATTTGATAAAAATATAATAAGTCCAAAATTATTAAAAGAAGAAGAAGAAAATAATAAAGAACAATTATTAGAAAACTATTTAAAATTTACAAATGAAGAAAATGATTTATTTCAATTATTAGAAAATCAAAAAGAAAATATAATTCTTAATGATATTATATTATATTTATTTGAATCTTATGTAAATTTATATTTTGATTCAATTAAGGGAGAAGAAGAAATAATAATTAATAAAACAATTTTCGATTTATCTTTAGATTATTTAAATAAAAGTTTATGTTTTATTGATAGTGTTTTAAAAAAAAATGAAAATATTCTTTATCAACATTTAGGATTTTTATTATCAGTTGCATATTCTAAATGTTATTTAATAAGATTTGTTGATATTATTACAAATGATTTAAAAATTCAAAAAGCAGGTAATTTAAACAATATAATTGATATTATTAATGGTCCAGAAAAAAATAAATTTAGACATGTTGTAAAAATTTTTATTTTGAAATTAATTAGAAATAAAAAACCTGATTATGATTCTTTTGTTAATTTTGATTTTAACAAAGCACAATTAAGTTTTATTAATGAATTTGACTTTGAAGAAAAAATACAAAAAAGTTTTGATTATTCATTTTTATCTATAGAAAATATTGAATTATATTCAAATTATTTAAAAGAATATGGTATAATAGAATCAAATAAATTTACTTCGGGAAAAGAAAAATTTATTTCATTAATAAATCAAGAAAAAGTAGGATTTGAAATTTTTTTAAATTTATTAATAAACAAAATAATATCAAATTACACAAAAGAAAATTATATTAATCAAAACAAAGAATTACTTAAAAATTTTTCAATATGGTCTTTAGAAATATTAAACACAAGTCAATTAAAACCAAATCAAACTTTTAATGCACTTTTTTCTTTATATTTCATCCCTGAAATTTTCATAGAAAAAATCCAATCAAATATTGAAAAAATTCCAATAAATGAATATGAAATGTTATTATATTCCTATAAAATAATATTAACAACTCAATTATCAAAAGATGGAAATTTTTATAAATCACTTTTATCAATTGATATGGGAAATTATATAAAAGAAAATTATATTCCAGGAGGAGAACCAAATGAAAATTTATGGTTAAAATCAGTAAATGAAATAGAAGAATTTTTAAAAGATACTCCTGATAATGGAGGTCAAATGAAAGCAGCTTATATTTGTTCATGTGGGAAATGGTATGATGTACCAAAATGTGGTTTTCCAACTACTAAATCTATATGTGATTTTTGCTTTAAAGAAATTGGAGGGGTTGGACATAATCCTGTTCATAGAGAAGGACATTTTAGAATTTTTAAAAATAAAGCTCAAGAAGTAAATTGTTTAAGAAATGTAAGTGGATGGTTTAAAAGTGATAATTATCAAAGGAAAACTTTAGATCAATTAAAACAAGATATTCAAGTTTATATTAAGGAAGAACATAAAGGAATTTCTGTTATTTCTATTGATTTGTTTAATAGAGAAAATAAGGAAGTTAGAGGGTTAAATCAAATTTCTTATCGATTGTTGTCTTTTGTTTTCTTTTCTCATTTGTTTTATGGGAAAATTTTAGGATTTACTGATGATAAGATTATTGATAATGTTATTCAATTTAATGATTTTAAGATATATGATATCATGCTTAAAACTTGGAAATTTTTGGAAAATGCTCTAAAGGCAAAAGGAATTAATGAAATTCAAATTTTTTTACATTTGATTTATCCTAAATTAATTAATATATTGAAAATGTGTCCTAAAATAGATAAAATTGAAATTAGAAAAAATATAGAAGAAAAAGTAACAAATTTAGTTAATGAAACAATTGCTAAATTTGAAGAACAAAAAGAAATATATATTAAATATAATAATACATATAATCAAAGTGATATAAATTCAATTAGATTTATTATACAAGAATTAGTAACACCATTAGTATATAAAGAAGATAATTATCCATTTATAAAATATTTCATGGTACCAAATTATCCTTCAAAAAAAGAAATAAAAGAATTAATAAAATTAGTCCCAGAACAAAATAAGAAATATCCAATTTTAATAAATTTATTAAATGATGAAGGAAATGTAGAAGCACTTCAAAATTTATCAAAAATAAACCCATTTATAAATAGTATGATAGATAATTATTCATACAAAATAAAAAGAGAAGATGCTAAAAAAATAAAAATAAAAGATGCATTAAGAGAAATAAATAATGAATCAATAAATAAAGAATTTCAATCCTTTAAAGAAGGATGGGATAATTTAATAGAATTTTTAATAGAAAAACAAAAAACAAAAAAAAAAGAAGAATACTTATTAAAATATAGATGTAGAAAACCATTAGATTTAAAAAAAATAACAGAAGAAAATGAATTAGCATATGTTTTAAATGATGATGGAGAATATGATTTTGGAATGAATATTGCTGCAAGTTATCAATTATTTACAGAATGGCAAAATTCAGTTTTGGGAAATATTATTAATTCAAATAGTCAAAATGGTGTTTTAAAATATTTTACTGAGCAAATTTCAAAAGAAATTTTAACACAAGATGCAACAAATAATGAAATTTTTTCATTTAATGTAAATAATGAAAATTCAATGTTTAATTCATTTGAAGAAATAATAACAGCATTTTCAAAAAGAAATTGTTATAATAATGATAATACTATTAATTATTCAAATTATAAAAATATAGAATATGATTTTGATTTAATAGAAGAAACAATTGGTAAAATTATTTTACCAGGAAAAAAAAGTTTTAAATCAGATGTACAAAAATTTATTACATTTGGTTTTGAAGGATATAGAGGAGGAAATTCAACTGTTATACTTGATTATTTATCAAAATATAAACAATTACCTCTTTCAAAAGAAGAAAAAAAAATTTTATATAATTTTTCACAACAAAGAAAAGATTATAATAATTTTATGTTTTCATTACAATTACTTATTTTTTATCTTAAAAATGAAAATTATCAATCTAATTATTCTATTAAAAATTCTATTGAAAATATTCCTGATTATATTAATATTGGAAATGAATGTAAAGAATTTTTTGAAAATAATGAAAATTTCAAATTAATAAATTTAATTTCTATTTTTGAATATTTTGAATTATTATGTTATCCTCAAATTATAGAAAATGTTAATGATGATTATAAAAAAGAAATTAATGAAGAAGAAATTGGAAAAATAAATAATTATTTTAATGAAAAAGAAAGAAATAAAGACAATTTAATTAAAAAAATTGATTTAGCTACTTCAGTTAGAAAATTTATTTCTAGATTTTTAAGTGGAAAAAGAGGAGATAATGAAATAAAAGAAGATGAAAATATATTATTTTTTATTCAAAATAAAGAAGAATTTTGGTCTAAAGAAATTTTTAATAATCCTTTATTTGATAAAGAATTTGAAGAAATGATTGGAAGTTTTGATGTTAAAGTTAATGAATCTTTAAATTTTTATGATGTTTTAGGAGGAGATATGAATTTACTTGGAGATAAAAAAGAATTTGAAGAAGTTAAAATTGAAAATTCAGATGATATTAATACTGGAGAATTAAATTTAAAAAATTCTATTAATGAAAATGAACCTGAAGAAAAACAATTAAATGATATTAAAAATAATATTAATGTGAAGAAAATAAGAGTGAAAAATAGAAAACCAAATTATTAAACTTTAAATTATTAAATTTAAAAATTTGAATATTTTAATTTTATTAATAATTATTTGATCATTCAAATTTAAAAAAGAATTAATTTCTTTATTTATTAAAAAACAGATAAATAAATAACTCTTTTTTCAGGTTTAGTAACTTCAGGAGTATCACTTCTAACATATAACAAAGCTTCACATAAAGCTTTGGCATTAACATCATAATATCTTTTTAAATTAGTAATTTGTTCCTTTAAAGCAGATTCATGACAATTCATAATTTGAATTATAGCATTCATTTTTTCAATAAAAGTCTTAATGAAATTTTCTCCTAAAGTTTGAGAAAAAAATTTACTGAAAGGAACTTGACATTCTTCAGAAAAACCATCTAAAAATTGTTCAAATATTTCTTTATCTTTTTGTACTCTTTCTATTATTTTTAAAGCATTATATTTTTTGTCTTCTTCTTTAAATTTTTTTACTGGGAAATTGTATCTTTTATATTTTTTTTGATTTTTATCTTTATTATCTTTTGTATTTAAATCTTTATAATTTTTTTCATCCCATTCTATATTGTCTTCTTTTTTATTTTCTGGATTTTCTATTTCTTTATCTTTTTTTTTTTTTTCTTTATATACTATATCTTCTTTATCTATTGTAAGATATTTTATTTGATAATTTACTAAAGCACTTTCTTTAAATGATTTTAATAATTTTCTATTTAAACTTCTTATTGAATGTATTAATTCTTCAACATAATAATTTACAAATGAATCAATAAAACTTCTTACAATTATTAATAAATTATTTTGAGTTTTTAAAATTTTAACAAAACCTTTATTAAAATATTCTTCAAAAGTTCCAAAAATATCATTTAAAACATCATCATTCCATTCAGAAGTAAAAATTTTATTTAAATAATTTTTAGATAAATCCATAAACATTAATTCAATAACTTTATTACATCCAATTCTAATACTATTATTATATTCACTTAATATACTTGGATTAGAACTTATAAATCTTAATTTAATATGTTTATATAAATCTTTTGGTAAAAGTGATTTACATTTTTTTTTAAAAGTAGGAAAAATTTCTAAACATTTTGAAGAATCACTTACATAAACACAAGCAATAATTAATTCATCACCAGAATTTAATTGATTTATTTCATCATTTTGACTTTTAATTAACAAAGAAATTTTTTCAAAAAGAATTTTTACAATTTGAAATAATAATTGTCCTTTAAAATCTCCTGATAAAGTATCTAAAATATTCATTAAAGAATTATAAATATCAGAAGCATAAAAAGATTGAATTTTATCTAAATCTTTTTGTTGATTTTTTAAATTTTTTTTATCATTTAAATTTTTTTGAATAGCATTTTTTAAATTTGAATCTAAAACATTATTAATATGATCATAAAATAAATGCATATAATATTCAACATCACCAATAATATCAGTATCATTTAAATTTATTCCAATTTTTGTTAAAATTTCATCAAATTGAGATAACCAATGAGCAATTGGTATTAATAAACCAGGTGATTGTTCTAATTCTTCTTCTTTTAAAAAAGGTTGTATTTTTTCTTTTATTAAATTTAAATAATTATTTTTATATATTGTAAATATATCATATGATGGAGGAAAACATGGTACAACTTTAATTTTAATTGTATATAATTCTTTTATTTCTTCTAATGTTTCATCTAAAATTTCTTCTCTTGTTCCTTTATCTGAAAATTTTTGCTTAAAATGATTTTTTATAAATTGTGGTATTTTATATTTTAAATTTTCTTTAAGTGATTCACTTTCATTATCATATAAAAATTGAGTTTCTCTTAAATTTAAACTATCATTTGGTATAATACTATTTGAATTATAATTAATAATTCCTTTAAATTTATCAGTTGTTTGTTGATATGTTTGAAATACATTTCTTATATTTGATAAATATTCAGGATCTTCTTCAATTATTCTTAATAATTTAACTAAAAATTCTGGTCTTTCATTTACTAATTTAACAATATCTTCAAAATAAGACCAAAATTTTTCAAAAAATTCATCTTCATATTTTTGAACACACATTAAATGATCTGCAACATTATTTAATTTATCACTTCTTTCTTGAGTTTTAACTCTTTCTAATAATGCAATTCTTAAATAAGATAAATATCTAATTTGTTTAAATACAGTTACAATATTTGAATCATCTTCATTTAATAAATTTCTCATTTCTTCAATTTGATCTTGTACTCTTACATACATATTTAAATTATGTAACATTAAACTAACATTTTTTTTACTTAACATTAATTTTTCTAAATCACTTCCATAAACATTTATTGGATCTGTTATTTTTTTCCATCCATTATAAAATTGATTTTGTTTTTGACTTGTTTCTGTCATGTTTAATATCATTTGATCTATTGCTTTTAATGAAGAATCTAATTCTGAAATATTATGTTCTATTTTGTTAAATACTTCTAAACTGTATTGATTTTCTTTTTTATGACATAAATTTATCATTAGTTTAATTGAGTCTATTGTTAATATTTGCTCATTGAATATGTTTTTTAAATATTCTCCTGCTTTTTCTTTTGCATCATTTTCATTTCTTAAATATGGAATTTTTATATTTTCCATAATTAATTTTATTTTAATTAATCACTTTTCAAAATCAAAAAAATAAATAAATTAAATCATAAATATTATTTATAAAATAGTTTTTTAAAAAAATGACACAAAAACAAAAATAAAAATATAAAAAAAAACAAAATAATAAATTATTTTAAAAAATTCTAAAAATAAAATAATTAAAAAAATATTTTTTTAAAAATAATAAAAATTTAATTTAATATAAAATGATAAAATATCATTAAAACAATTTATTAGAATTTATTCAAATCTCAAAACGTAATTTTATTAAAGGATGTTTATGTGATTCTCCAAATTTCATTTCACATTTTTGACAATAATTAAATTGGGGACAAATACTACATTTAAATCTTAATCCTTTAATAGGATTCATATTACATCCATTACAAGTTATTCCATTATGAATACTAACACAAATTTTTCTATTTTCTTTTTTATCTTCAAATTCTTTTATTCTTTCAAATTTTGAATTTTCTAATATTGTACTTACTCCCATATTTGTTTCTTTTACTAATTCTGCAGTTAAATCTTTTATTTTTTTTGTTATTAAATCTTCTATTGAATTTAATTGTTTATTTTCTTTTTCTTTTTCTTGTTTTAATTTCATTTCTCTTAATTTTTTTATTTTTAATACTATATTTTCTATAACTTGATCTTTTATAATTTTTTTATCTTCTTCATTTTCTTTTTTATTTAAATCTGGATTTTCTTCTTTTTGGTTTTTTTTACTTTTTAATTCATCTTCACTTAAATAAATATATATTGTTTCAATATTATTAAGATCACTTAAATTTTCAAAATTAATTTCTGTGATTTGCTTAAATTCATGTTTATTTGTTTCTATTTCATAAAATAATTGTTTTGATTCATCTGGAGAAAAATTAAATTTTCCTGAAATTAATTGAATAAAAGTGTCATAATTATGAGGTAAAGTATCATTTTTAATATCACCATAAAAATTATAAGCACAAGGAAATTCAACTTTCATTTTTTTCAAATATATATATAAATATAAAAAAATTATCTTTATTTAAATTAATAATGGTTATTTAAATTATTTATTAAACAATAAAAATCATTTAAGAAATATTTCAAATACTTATGAAATTAATCTATTATTTTTTTTTAGAATAAAAATACATATAAATCATAATTCCCAAATTAAAAATAAAAAAAATCATATTTCAATTCTAAAAAATAATATAAACTAATTATTAAAATAAAAAAATTAATAAAATAAATATATAACTAATACAAAAAAAAATAACAAAAAAAAAAAAAAAAAATGTTCTCAGAACTGGAAATAAATCCATTTCTCCATAAAGAAAGAATAGTAGAACGTCCGCAGCAAAAAAATGAAACAACAGGATCATTTGGTTTCCCAGAATGGCAACAGCCATTCATATCAACACACAGAGCACTTTTTACTCCAAAAGACTATTTACAAAGTAAAACAATATTAGATAAAGAATATTTAAAAAATGGATTTTCTCATATAAATTTAAATTTAAATCCTAAAGAAAAAACATTTTTAACAACAAATAGAAGAGATCATAAATATATAAAAATGAATAAAGAAGATAGAGTTTTTTTATCAAAAGAAAAAATTGATTTTATAAGAAATAGTAAAATTACTTTTGGAAATGATCCTCGTGTTAAAAATTCTATTTATAATAGTTTAATGATAAATCCTAGTAATATGACACCAAGATATGATTATGATAAAGTTAAATTTCATTATGATGAATATAATATTCATCCTATTACTGGAATTCCTGTTTGGAAAAATCCAAAGAAAATGCTTCCTTTTGATTATTTTAATTTAAATAAAGATAAACATTATATTGCTGCTAGAAATATTAGTTATATTAATTCGGATTATAAAAAAGTTTGGGATCCTATTACTAATAGGTATTTTGTTGGAACTACTAGGAATTTGAGTACTGCAAATTAGAAAATATATTTTTTTTTTTTTTTGTTTTTTATTTATTAATTTATTAATTGGTTTATTTTTTTTTTTAATTGTTTTTTAATGATATAATATATATTTTATTTTTTATTTTATTGATATAATATTGTTTCCTGTATTAAGATTTTATTTATATATATTAAACAGTTACTATAATGTTTTCAATATTTGGAAAAAAAATAAATAAATATTTTTTATTTTGTATATAAAGTTTGAATTTGATCAAGTATACAAGTAAATGAAGATCTATGTTTATATCTATCTGATGTAAGTGGTAAATAATTTATTTTTTTTTTCTCTGTAATATCCTTTAATTTATTTATAGTTCTTTTAATTAAATAATCTATTCCATATGATTTAATAATATCAATTATATTACCTTCATTATCATATATATTAATAGGTTCTGCTAAAAGTCTACATTTAACATAATTTTCATTATTTTCATCTTCATTTAATTTATTAAATATTTTAGCAACTTCTTTTTTATCTTTTGTAAAAGTACTAATAAAACAAACAGGAATTTTTTCTCCTTTATAATTTTCCTTTAACTCATTAATACATTTAAATTCTTCCTCATTAAAAGTATCATGATTAAAACAATACCAAATACAATGAATATATTTATCAGGATCTTTTTTAGATATTTGATTATTAATTAAATTATCTAAATCTTTAATTAAATCATTAAATTTATATCTTCTATTATTAAATCCTTTCATTTCATAAAACCTAAATCTTTCTTTTTTAACTTCACTAATAATACAATTACTAAAAGGAATATTAGAATTAATAATATTATCTTTTAAAATATTATTAATTAATATACTTTTTCCACATTTCTTCTTTCCAATAACTAAAATATTAATATGTTTCATATCTAAAAAAAAATCATGATTAAAATATTCATTCCAAGAAATTCTCTCATCAGGATTTTTTTTTAATAATTTTATTAAAATATCTTTAAAATTACAATCAGAAGGTAATTTAATAGGAATACCTTCATCATTAAAATTAGGAAAATGATTATAATACATTTGATACATAATAATTCCAATACTATATAAATCAACTTTATTATTATAAGGTTTTTCATCATAAATTTCAGGAGCCATTGTTTCAGGTGAGCCACAAAATGAATCATCAATTTTTTCATTTGAAAATTCTCTACTTAAACCAAAATCACCTAATTTTACTATAAAATCATTTTTTGATTGATTATTATATTTTATGAAAATATTTTCTAATTTAATATCTCTATGAATTATATTATTTAATTGCATTATTTTAAATCCATTATTTAATTGATTCATTATATTTCTTATTTCTATCATTGTAAATCCTCTATGTTTTTTTTCTAAAATTGAATTTAAATCTGTGTCACATTTTTCTAATATTAAATCATAGTAATTTTCAGTTTCGATAAAATCATATAATTTAATTATATTGTTTGATTGACATTTTAATAATATTTCTTTTTCTCTTTCTAATTCTTCATATATATTTTGTTGTTCTATTATTTTTTTTGGTATTCTTTTTATTGCTACTTTTAATGTTCCTGAGTAAACTTCACCAAAATTTCCATTTCCTAATTTTTCTTCTAATGTGTATCTGTGTATCATTCTTTTTATTTATATTTTTTTGATTGATTTTATTTTATTTTATTCTGATCAGAAAATACTTAATTTTTAATTTGAATCCATTAAAATTTTAAAATTTAAATTTATGAATTATAATCTTTACGCTTATTAATAAATATTAAAATTTTAAAATTTATTTTTTTTTTATAAAATAAAATAAAATAAATTAAAATATATATATATTTATAATTTCCAAAACTTAGGATTTCATTAATTTTTTAATCTATTTTTTAACAATTATTCATTTAATTTTTAAAATCTTTTTCTTTCTCATAGCCAATAAAAATTTCATTATTTAAAAAAGATAAAGAAATCCTTTTTTTTTTAGTAAATAGGAATACTAATTTCATTTTCTTCTCCAATAATTCCTAATTGTTTATTATATAAAACAAAACAAAAAATATGTTTTCCTTCTCTTATAACTTTATTCTTATTAAATAAATAAACTGTAACATCAACAACTTGATTTAAATTAATAATATCATTTTTATTAACTCTAGTTTCTTTAATTGATAAATCAGATTCATTATCATATGGTGAATTCATTATTTTACAATTTTGAGGAAGAATTAATGAACCATTATTTTTAATTTGTATTATTGATTTAATATATTGTTGATTTTTACTATTTGTTTTTAATTCATATGAAATTAAATTATATTCAAATGAATATATTTTATTATTTGAGGAATTTATTAAAGAATTTTTATTTGTTTCTTTTTTTTTTGAATCTATTAAATTTTCACTCATATTTTCTTCTATTTCACTTTCACCTGTTTTTGTAATTATAAATGTTGTATTATCATTTTTTGGAATTAAATATTGATTATCTAATTCATTTCCTGAAGGAGTCTTTTTTTTATAAAAATTTATATTATGAGCTTTTTTGTCTTTTTTGAGTTTTATTGTTAAATTAATAATTTCGTTTTTTAATTTATTTATTGTCTCATTTGCTTCTTTTTTATAATCATTAAATTTATTTTGTAATGTTATTTTTTCATTTTCTAATTCTTTATTTTTTTTTACAATCTCTAATTTTTCACTATTTATTTGAACTATTTTATCTTTTAAATTATTAATTATATCATATAATTTTTTATTATCTTCTTTTATATTTTTATCTGAATTTACTTTTTCACAAAATATTTCTTTTGAATTTGAATCATTTAAAATATATTTTTCATATGTATTTTGATCAAATATATCAATTGATAAATCATTTAATTTAATATATAATTTCAAATCATTTCTTTCTTTTTCAATACCTATTATCTTTTTCATATGATATATAAAAACATTATATTGTTGATATAAAAAAATTTGTTTTTTTTCTCCATTATAATTATAAAAAATATTATTTTCCATTTATTATTTGATATTTGATTCATTTCTGACAATTTATTTTACTTTGAAAAATAATTAAACCCTATTTTTGTTTTTTATTTATTAATTTATTTTTGTTAAAATAAAAATTATAAAATCAATATTTTTTTAAAATAAAAAATATAAATTGATAATCATATTATCAAAATTTATT
>JAJJLH010000295.1:0-26178 GCA_023806865.1 Isotricha sp. YL-2021a
CCCAATCCCCAATCCCCAATCCCCAATCCCCAATCCCCAATCCCCAATCCCCATCCCCATTTTAATATATTATTGATTAACAAATAATTATTAAAAAATTGAATATTTTCCCTAAAAATAAAATATTTAACATTTTACAAAAATAATTATAATATAATTAAATATTTATATTTTAAATACATATAATTGATATATTATTTTTAATAAAAATAAATGGGTACAATGCAAAAACCATTAAAAGAAATAAAAAAATTAGATTATATAGATAAAGTATATAAAATGTCAATTTTTCCTTCAGGAAAATTAATATCAGTATCATATGATTGTATAATTAAAATATGGAACACAGATTTTGCTTTAATTCAAAAAATAAATAATTCACATGATATTTCAATTATATTTTGTGTAAGTATAAAAGATGAAAATAATTTTGCAACATGTTCATTTAGAAATATAAATATATTTTCATATAATGTTATTCAATATGATTTAAAAGAAACAATATATAATGCACATAATGGTTATATTTACAAAATATTATTTTGTTCAGATAAAAAAATAATATCATGTTCAACAGATAAAACATTAAAAATATGGAAAGAAACAAAAAAATTAAATAAATATCAATGTGTAACAATATTATCACATAATAATTTTGTAAAATCATTTATTTATTTTGAAAATAAAAAAATATTAATTTCAGGAGGATTAGATTCAACAAGAATTTGGGATTTAAAAGAATATAAATTAGATGGAATTATTTATGCAAAATGTTATTGGTGGAATGCATTTGATAATATAGATGATGATAGAATTATTATTGGAAGTGAATATGATGATTATATGAAAGTTATTAGTATTTCTCAAAGAAAAATAATTAAAGAAATTAAAAATGATTTTCCTTGTTTAGCTGTTTTAGTTGCTAAAAAAGAGGAAGTTTTTATTATTGGAGGACAAAGTAAAGAAATTAAAGTTTATAGAATTGATAATTATGAATGTATACAAATTATTAAAAAAGCTCATATTAATCATATTATTGGTTTTACTCAATTTGATAATGGACAAATTGCATCATATTCTCATGATATGTTAAAAATTTGGAGATTTGAAGAAGGGTATTTATGTAATTATAAATAGTAATAATTACTTTTATTATTCTTTTAAATTTATTTTACTATTGAATATTATAACAATAATAATTATTGAAATATAATATCAAATCATTTAATTCAAAAAATTAAAATAATAATAATTATTCTTTTTATTTAAATAAAATATAATAAAAATTTAAATTATATTTATTATTTTTAATATATTTAATATAAAAAATATAATATCTTTATTTAAATATAATGTATGAAAAATAAAATTTATTATTTATTTAAAGTAATATAAAAAAATATTATATAATATATAATAATTATTCAGATAAATAAGTTTCATCATTTTCAATTTTAACTTTATTTAAATTATTTTTATTTTTCTTTTTCTTTTTTTGATTATTATTATGTTCAATAGTTCTAATTGAATCATCATCATTATAATTAATTTGTTGAAAAAGTGTATTTCTAGATAATAACTTTTTTTTTATTTTTAAAGGTAAATTATGTAAATTATATCTACTTCCTAGAAAAGAAATAGATAAAATAGGTTTTGATATATATTCAAATATTTTTTGTTGTTCTTCTCCCATTAATAATTTAATTTCCATATCACCTGCATGGGCTCTTTTTAAAAATGATATTACATCTAAATTATTCATTACATATTGTGTTCCTTTAAAAAATATTTCATCTACTTTATCTTTTCTTGCTCTAGATAATTTTGGTGCTAATTTTAATAATATTAATTTATCAAAAAATGAAAATATTATTTTCTTTTTTTTATCATTTTGATTTTTTTCATTATTTATATTAACATTATTTGATTTCATATTATTTTGATTAGAATTTATATTTGCATTTGTATTTGTAGTTATAGTATTATTATTATTATTATTTGTATTAATATTATTAATAGAATTTTTCATTTTTTCAGAACTAGCTTTATTTATATGATGATTATTTTTTTTATAACTTTGTATTTTAATAGTTTTTTGAAATTCTTCTAATCTAACTTCAAAAAAATTATTAATCAAATATTCAAAATAACTATTTTTTTCATAATATTTTAAAATTATCATAGCAATCATATAACAACAATTAATAATTCCTCCACTTTGTGCAGCAAGATCTTGTAATTTATAATATTTCCTTTGATATTTTTGTAAAGTATTTTCTAATTCAATAGAAAGAGATAAAAAAGTAGAAGAATCTCTTTCAAAAACAGTATTATGTGTAAATTCTCCAAGAGTAAAAGAATTTTTAGTATGATTAGTAGTAAATAAAATACCATCATCACTTTCAATTCTAATATGTTTTAAATATTGAATTAAAGAAACTTTATAACTTTCTGAAACTTTAAGAGTTTGTTCTTTTAAAATTTTAGTAAATGGATATTTATAATTTCTAGTACTTACTAAATTATCACTTACATATAAAGATAAATCTGCACTATGTAAAAAATTATTTATTTCTTCTTGACTTGCACATTTTCCAGTTGAATTATCACAATCAACAAATTTAATTTGAATCATTACAAATCCATTATTTCCCCAATGTTCTGCTATATATGGATCTTCTGTTTGAATATTTGATATACAATAATATCCTTTTAAATTTAAATCAGAAAAAATTTCTTTGTTTTTATTTTCTGATAATGCAATATCACATGAAGTTAAATTTATATCTGATTTTAAATTATATGTTCCTGATTCATTTATTATTGTTTTAAATAATATTCCTTTTGCTGAAAAAATTTTTTCATTTATTTCTGTTAAATATTCACTATTTTGTATTCCTATTAAAAATTCAAAATTATTAAAATAATTTAATATTGGAGGATGCATTAATGGTTCTGATGATAAATTTACTGAAGGTGATGATTTTTTAAAAAGTTCTTGAGAAAAAAATATTGTTGCTATTATTCCTATTATTATTACTATTAATGTTAATATTCCTCCAAAAAATGTTTGATAAAATAATTGATTTTTTATACTTAATGTTGGAATGTAACCAAAAATATCTATTTTCATAAATAATGATTTAAGAGTTATTTTACAGAATTCTTTCATTTTTTTAAAAATATGAAATAAATTTTAATTTTCTTTTCTTATATTTTTTTAATTTAATTATTGGTAATTAAATAATAAAAATAAATTTAAAAATATTAAAAAACCAAAAAATTCTTTAAAAATAATATTAAATACTAGTATAATTAAATTAAATGATAAAAAAAAATCAAAAACAAATAAAATAAAAACAAAAATTACAACATTAAAAAAATTAAAAAGACCTTAAGACAAAAGTGGTTGATTTTGTTCTTTATACTCCCCAAAATAAAGAGCTTCCTCATATTTTAAACTATCCCTATAATTCTTATTACTAGGTTTCAATCCACTAATTTCACATAAAATTTTTCTAGTAACCTCAGCAAAAACTTCCCATTTTTCTTTACCTAAATGATTATAATTTTCCCACATAAAATTAGTAGGTTTAATAACAGGTAAATCAACAAAATAAATTTTATGTCTTAAATAACATAAACTTCTTAAATAATTATAAACAACACTAGAAACACCAACACCAAAACTCATATCATCATTTTGATCAATTAATATTAATTCGGGTTTAATTGGTAATAATGCATAAAAAGCACCTTTTTTAAATTTAAGAATATGTCTCCCTGAAGTAGTAGTACCTTCAGGAAATAAACATAATGGTGATAATAATTTACCTTCATAAAATTTTTTTTGTCTTTCTTCTAATATTTCAAATACTTTATCTCTATTTTCTTGACTATCTCTTTTAACAAATAAACAATTAATTCCTTTTGCAATTGGACCAACAAAACAATAATTTTCTACATCACTTTTTGCAATAAAACCAGATGAATTTATTATCATATTTACTACTACATCATAAAATCCTAGGTGATTACTTATTATTAATGAGTACTTTTCATTTGGGGTAAATTTATAATCAGGACCTAAATATTTTTTATATGTTTCTATATATGGTAATTTTTTGTTTATTATTTTTATTCCATTTACAAAAAATAACCAACTTGTATATTTACTTATTGTTTTTGATAATATTTCCCAATCTTTTTTTTCTGTTGTTGGGTTTTTTAAATTTTTTATATCAGATTTTAATGATATATTTTGACATATTGCTAAAATTATGTTTATTGGACCACGGATAATTACTATGAAATAATTACCTAAGAAAATACGCAAAAATGATAAGTTATCTTTCATTTGAAATTCTTCATATATTTCACCTACGTCTATTGGTTCTCCATTTGGAAATTTTTTATATGTTAAATGACGATAATAGACACTTAATTTTTTGTATAACCATATTGAGTATATTAATATTATTGATGTGTAAATGTATAGGAATATTGCTAATGGAGTTGTTGGAATTTTTGATATTAGGTTATTTAATGTTGGGAGCATTTTTTTTTAAATTTTTATATATTTTTTTTTTAATTTTTTTCCCAATTATTTTTTTATTTTTATTTATAATGAAAATATAATAATACTTTTTTCTAATTCATATTATTCCTATATCAAATCTCCTTTAAAACTTAATTAAAATATCTTAAAATTCAAATAAACAATCTCTTTAATTCAAAATAAAAATAACTGCATAATATAAAAACAATTTTAATTAATATTATATCTATCAAAAAAAAAAATTATCTATAAAACTGAAAATTATAAAAATCCAAAATAAAAAAATCTTATATAAAAAAAATGTTTGTCTCAACTCGTTGTAACTTCCCAAACTTTTCAATAACATGGTTATCAGGATTAAACGAGGCCAAAAATAGTCCAACAACTTTATTTCCAAAACTAACTCCAGAAATAATAAAAGAACTAGGATTAGAAAAGGGAGTAGAAGGTTCAATGAGTGCATTCCTCTTAGAATCAGATAACAAAAAAGCATTATTTGACACAGGATTAAATGAAAAATTAAGTACAGGTATCCCAGATAGATTAAAAGAATTAAAAATAAATCCAAATGAAATTGACTACATTTTCATAACACATTTCCATGGTGATCACATTGGAGGATTAATTAATTCAAAAGATGAAATTTCTTATAAAAATGCTAAAATTTATGTTAGTAAAGAAGAATATGATGGTTGGATTAATAAAATGCCAAAAGATAAAAATGAATTACAAGTAAAAATAATGAAAATTTGTGAAAAAAATGTTATTCAATTTAATTTTGGTGATGAATTACCTTTGGGTGTTAAAGCTATGAAAGCTTTTGGACATACTCCTGGACATACTGTTTATCAAAAAGGAGATTTTCTTATTATTGGAGATTTAATTCATGGAGAAGCTATTCAATTTAAGTATCCTGATATTTGTGCAACTTATGATCATGATGAAAAAGGGAGTATTGAGTCTAGGAAAAATATTTTAAAGTATGCTAAGGATAATAAATTGTTGCTTGGAGGAATGCATCTCAAATATTCTAATTCTTCTATATATCAAGCATTTTATAAGAAGTAAAATTTTTTTTTTTAGGTTTTTGTTAGTTTTTTTTGATATTTTTATTTTTTAATATTTTGGGTATTTAAATTAATATTATTAAGGAATATTTAAACACTTTATTGGATTTTTGTATTCTTATATTATTAAATTTTTTTTTTCTTTTTTATGTTTATTTATGATAATATTATCAAAAAAAAAATTTATTTTTGTTCTTTTTAATTTTTTAATAATAATTAATATAAAACATAAAATTATTGATTGTACCATTAGTTATTTTAAAAAAATTTTTTGTTTATTTAAATAGAATATAAAATTTTATTATTTAGTATTGATATATTTATTTTCGAATATTTCAATTACAATACATATTCAAAATTGAAAATATAATAGTATTATTTGTATTATTTTAAGATTATTTATAAAATAAATAAAAAAATTAATAATTAGTTTATATTTATTTAAAGATTCAAAATTTAGATATAATTAAAATTTAAATAAATAATTAAAAAAATTTAAGAATCTTATTTATGTATTCATCATATTCATTTTATCATAATGTTATAAATTTTTTTTCAAATATTTTTCACCTTTAGCTAAAATAATTTAAAAAATTTAATATATATTTTTTTTTAAAAAATGAAAATAATTCATATAATATAATAAAAATTCATATATTTAATTTTTCATGAAACCAAATTCAATTTCATTTCATCCTTCATAAAAATTAATAAAAAACCTTAATAAAATTAACAAATTCAAAATAAACCTCAAAAAAAATAAAATTGAAGAAAAAAAAAAAAAATAAATTTTGAATAAAAAAAATAAAATAAATTTATAATTATGGGAAATTTATGTTGTAAGAAAAAAGTAAAATCATTACGAAAAGCCGATCAAAGTATTCATTCAAAAGACAATTTAATGGATGAAGGAAACAGTGCATTAAAGTTAAACGAAGGTCACGTAACAATGATAAATAATTATTTAAATAATAACGCAGAGACAAAAATAATAAATAATTCAAGTAGTGAAATTCCAAAAAAACAAATAAATATAATAAATGTTGATTACAAAACATTTATAAAAGGGAAAAAATATTCTGATTTATTAAATGATTATGTTTTATTAGAACATTTAGGTGCAGGTGCATTTGGTTTAGTACAAAAAGTTCGTCATAAAGCAACAAAACAAATTCGAGCAATGAAAATAATAAAAAAAGATTCTCAATATTCTGAAAAGAGTTTAAAAGAAATAGATAATTTAATGCAATTAAATCATCCAAATATTTTAAAATTATATGAATATTATTTTGATAATAAAAATCTTTATATAATAACAGAATATTGTGAAGGAGGAGAATTATTTGATAAAATAAAAGAAAGAGATGGTAATTTTAATGAGAAAGATGCTGCTAAAATTATGAAGTCAATTTTACTTGCTGTTACTTATTGTCATTCACAAGGTGTTGTTCATCGAGATTTAAAACCAGAAAATATTTTATTAGAAGGAAATGATTTTGAACATTTAAAATTAATTGATTTTGGTACTAGTGTTATTATGAATACAAAAGGAGAAAAATTTAAAGAAAGATTAGGAACTGCTTATTATATTGCACCTGAAGTTCTTAAAAAAAATTATGATGAAAAATGTGATTGTTGGTCAATTGGTGTAATAATGTATATTTTATTAACTGGAGAACCACCTTTTAATGGTAGAAATGATGAAGAAATATTAAAAAATGTAAAATCAATGAATATAAATTTTCATTCATATTTATTAAGTGATGTATCATTTGATGCAAAGGATTTATTAAAAAAATTATTACAAAGAGATGTTAAATTAAGAATTTCAGCTGCTAATGCATTAGAACATCCATGGATAAAAAATCAAGCTCCAAATGCAAAAATGAATAAAAATGCAGCAATGAGAGTTTTTAATAATTTAAAAAATTTCTCAGCAGATGAAAAATTACAAGAAGCTGCAGTTGCTTTTATAGTAAATCAATTAACATCAAAAGAAGAAATTGAAGAATTAAGAAAAATTTTCATTGATTTAGATAAGAATAATGATGGTGTTTTATCAAGAGAAGAAATACAAAATGGATTAAGAAAATTTTATGGTTCTGAACAAGCAATTGAAGAAACTAATAAAATTTTTAATAAAGTTGATGCTGATGGTAATGGAACAATTTCATATGATGAATTTATAAGAGCTTCAATTGATAAAAATAAATTAATTTCTGAAGAAAAATTAAAAGCTGCTTATAGATTATTTGATAAGAATGGTGATGGGAATATTGAAGCTAAAGAAATTAAAGAAGTTTTAGGAGGAGTTGGTGTTAAAGATGAAGGTGTTTGGGATCAAATTATTAAGGAAGTTGATGAAAATGGAGATGGGGTTATTTCATATGAGGAATTTAAAAAAATGATGTATCAGTTGTGTAATAAGTAAAATTTTTTTTTTTAATACAATTATTTTCATTTTTTCCTTTTATATTTGATTTTGTATAAATATAATGATGATATATAATGTTTTCAATTTTATAAATTTATATAATTAATTATACATTGAAAACTTTTAATAACCTATTTTTATTTTTTGAACTAATTCACAATATACTTTATATAGTTTTTCTTCATTTATTATTTTAATTATTTTTTATTTAAAAAATATAAATTTCTTAAATATTAATTATTATAATTTATTTTTCATAATGTCAAAAAATATAATTTCTCAATCATTAGTAGATAAAAATATCAAGAATAATAATCCAATAAATGAAAAGGAAAAACAAAATAAAACCAATAATGGAAATATTTATACATATAACTTAGAAAATTTAATGTATGTAGGAGACAAAGGAGAAGTAATTAAAACTTTTTCATTAAATACCTCAAATGTTAATACATATTCAAATTATAATGAAAATAATAGAAAATCAAGTCCAATAAGAGGAGGGATAATAAATTTAAGTGAAAAAGCAATTCAAAATATGAATGATATAAGTTTTAAAGATAAAAATGATTTAAATAACTCAAAAAATAATAATAATGAAATATTAAATTCAAATATGAATAATAATATTATGTCATTTCAAACACAAACAATATATCCATGTTCTCAAGTAAATTCATTATCAATTAATGGAAATAAAACAATAAATAAAGATATTAATTTAAATCAAAAGAAAACAATGTTAAAAAGTGGAAATAAAATTCAAACAAGTATTACAAAAACAAATAATTATTCAAAATCAAATCCAGTTAGTTTTTCAATAAAATCAAAAACTACTAAAACAAATTATCCATTTTCAATAAGTAATAATGCTGTAAATATAATTAATAATAATAAAGATAAAAATTCAAAATCAAATATAAATAATGATATAAATTATTCAAATTATAATGATGATAAAAATTTAAATCAAAATTCAATTCAACAATCAATAAATATTAATTTAAATAAAGATGAATATAATTTAAAATCAAATCCACAACAACCAATTAAAAGTGAATTTCAAAAAAGTTTTGACGCATTTTTATTAGAACCTCATTCTTCAGATAATAAATATATTTTTATAAATAATTCTGATGGAATTTACCAAAGTAAAATAGTAGATATTCAATCAATAAAAGATTTAAAAGAACAATTTCAGAAATTTTTAAATAATTTAGGAAATAGAAATAAAAGTCCTTATATAATTCCATATAATGAATTTTTAAAAATAATATCAAATAATATAGAAAATTCAAATGATTTATTTTTTGAATTAAAATCTTTTATTGAAAGAAATAAATTAAATAAATACCAATTTAACTCTTTAATAAAAACAGAAAAAGAAAAATCTTTAATGATATTAAGTTCAATAAGAAAAAATAAAGAATATGAAGATTTTTCAGAAAATACTCCAATTACTTTATTAGATGATAAATTTTTTGTTTATTGTGTTACAAGATGGATTAAATATTCTTATCCATGTTTAGAATTTAATTATTCTTATCCTCCAAATAATGAAGAATTAAAATTTGAAAAAGAAATTGAAGGTGAAAATTTAAATAATGAAGAATTAATTAATAAAAATAATAAAGCTCTTGAAGAAATTGAAAAAGTTAAAAAAGATTTATTAAATGAATTCAGTAAAAAAGATCAAGAAAGTAAAAAATTAAAATCTCAAAATCAAAAATTAAAATCAAGGAAAATTTCTTCTAATGAAAAAAAAAAAAAATATTATCAAGAAAAAATAAAAGATAAATCATTTACTAATCAAATTACTGAAAAAGATTATGCATATAAACCAGAGATTCAAAGGAAAATTAATGAATGGGAGAATAGACCTTTTGTTTCACCTAATAATAATTATAATATTTATAATAATTCTTTAGGGAATCAAAAAGTAAATTTAAATACAGAATATTCTAATAAACAACAGAAATAGGAAAAAAATATTTAATTTTATATAAATAAAAATTTTAATTATTTTTTTGAAAAATTTACAAAAATAATTTTAATTATATAATCCAATTTTCAATTATATTAATGGAATGAAAATTATTATAAGTATAATTAAAATTAAAATAAAAATAATATATATTTTGAATTTAAATGGAAAAATTTCATTTTCAAATTCTGAAATGATAGAATCAATATTATTATTATTAATTATTATTTCTGCATTTTTTTTATAATTATTATTATCATTTATTCTTTCTTTGGTTTCATTAGTATCATTCTTTTTATATTTTGAAATAAAATTTTGAATAACTAGTTCCAATTGAATTAATTGATATGAATTTAATTCCTTTTTTTTATTTGAAATCGATTGTATTACAGATGACTCAATATTATCAATTAATTTAAAAATTTCATTTTCTTCAATTGATTTATTTGTAACAATTAGATAAAAAATATTATTCTTTGTAATTTTACAATAATAATTTCCATCAATATTCTTTATTACATTTTTTTTTTCTATTAAACCTTCTTCTTCATTATTATTACAATACATTTTAAAAATATCATATGATTTAATTCTAATTCTTTTTAATGTTCCATGAGGAGGATAACTTCCAATTGTTTCTTGTGAAGTAGGCTCACCAATTAAAATATATTTGATTAATTGAATTGACATATTTCACCTTAAATATTTAATTGAAGCCTTTTTTTTAAAATTTGAATAATTAAAAAAAATTATAATTTTAAAAAATATTCAATAAATAAATTAAAAAATATAAAAAAAAACAAAAAAAAAATTAAAACAAATTAAAAATAAAATGGATAGTTCTTTAGAAGAAAAACAAGAATTTCTACGTTCTTCAATATTAAATCCAGGATATGATGCAGATGAATTTATGGCATTTCTCCAAGAAAAAAAAGGTGAAGAAGGAATGGATTTAAATAATTGGTTAATAACTGAATTACAAGATGCAGTTTATGAATTTACATCTTTACATCAACCTCGTGAAAATCAAGAAGAAGAAAATCAAAATTATGAAAATGATTATAATGAAAATCAAAATATTTATAATAATGATAATAATTATAATGATAATAATTATAATGATAATTATGATAATAATAATAATATTAATAATAATATTAATAATATAAATAATAATAATAATGATTTTGAACAAATTAAATTTACAAATGAATTTGTTGAATGCTCTAAAACTGAAGTTAGTACTTTATCAACAAGGAAAAATATTACTGTTAATGTTGCTTTTCCTGAAAAAAAAGAAGGAGGAATTTTTTCTAAATCTTATATAACTTATTTAGTAGATACTAAACCTTGGGATTTTAAATCAAGAAAAAGATATTCTGATTTTGAATGGTTGAGAAATATTTTAAATGTTATTTATACTAATCAAGTTATTCCACCTATGCCAAAAAAAAATTATAAAAATAGATTTAATGAAGATTTTATTTCTAAAAGAATGAGAGGTCTTGAAAAATTTTTACAAGGATTAGTTATTCATCCTTTGATTAAACATAGTGAAATTTTATCTGATTTTTTATGTTTAAAAGAAAAAGAATTTGATAAAAAAAAACCAAAATATAAATTTTCTACTCCAACAAATATAAAACAAATTAAAAGTTTAACAGGTTCAATTGATGTTGGTATATCAAAAGAAAAACAAACTTATTTTGAAAATATTAAAGGAAATGCATATTTAAATGAAACAAATTTGCAAAAAATAACAAAAGCATATAATCTTTTAATAACAACAATGTATTCAGTAAGTAATCAAATGAAAAATATATCTTTAATTTGGAAAGAGATAAATGATTATAGTGTAAAATATAATGAAAGTTATAATACTTCAGAAACTTATAAAGTTTTAACTAAATTAATGGAAAGTTGGAGTGATATAGAAAAAGAACAAGCAAATTTATTAAATTTAAAAATTAGAGAATATTTCAGATATATTAAAAATGAATTTCATTCATTAGAACTTTTAAGTAATAAAGTTGATACTCAAAAAAGTATTTATACAAATGCTTTGGAAAAATTATATAAAAGAAAAGAATCATTATTTGCTTCAAAAGAAATAGAAAAATGGGGTTTACAAAAACAAGATTTAGAAGATAAATTAACATTATTTCAAGATAAAGATAAAGCATTTTCAAAAATGTTACCTTTAGATACTCAAACAGTAAATAATTATAAAAGTTTTTATGGAATGTTTTTAAATAGTGCTATTACTGAATATGATAGAATACAAAAATTAAATGGAGAAAGACATAAAGAAAATATATTAAATTTTAGTAGTGAATTATCAGCTAATGTTGCTAATTTCCATGTTTCAATTGCAGATTTATTTGCTTTGTTTGATGAGAAAACTTATAAAGAAAGTAATAATGATGATAATGATATTATTGTTGATAATAAAGATGATAATATTATTGATAATAATAATAATGAAATTAATACTAATGATAATAATAATATTGAAAATGAGAATAATAATAATGAGATTATTGAAAATAAAAATGAAGAAAATAAAAATGAAGAAAATAAAAATGAAGAAAATAAAAATGAAGAAAATAAAGATGAAGAAAAGAAGGATGAAGAAAAGAAGGATGAAGAAAAGAAGGATGAAGAAAAAAAAGATGAAGAGAAAAAAGATAATGAAAATAAAAATGAAGAAAAGAAGGAAGAAGGAAATACAATTGAAGAAAAGAAGGAAGAAGGAAATACAATTGAAGAAAAGAAGGAAGAAGGAAATACAATTGAAGAAAAAAAGGTAGAAGAAAATACAATTGAAGAAAAGAAGGTAGAAGAAAATACAATTGAAGAAAAAAAAGTAGAAGAAAATACAATTGAAGAAAAGAAGGTAGAAGAAAAGAAAGAAGAAATTCATAAAACTGAAGAAGAGAGATTAGATAATGATAAGGAAGAAAAATAACAATTTGAAATATGAAAAATTTGTTTTAAAATTATTTAAATTTATATTAAAAAAGCATAAAAATCAATTGTTAAAAAGTAGATTAAAAAAATTAAAAAAAATAAAAAATTCTTAATTCAAAAAAATATTAAAATATAAAAAAATGCAAAAATAAAAATCATATTACAATAAAAAAATAATTAAATATAAAAAAAAAATGCAAAAAGAAAAAAAAAATTATATAAAAAAAAATTAAATAATTCATATCCCTCGTATAAAATCTGAAAAAAATATAAAAAAATCATATTCCAAAAAAGAAAATTTAAAAAAAAAAAATGGAAGAAAAAAAAATAAAATACCTAAGTTTCGGTTCTCCCTTAATGGATATGATAGGTGATGTAGATTCAAATTTCATAGAAGAAAATAACATAGAATTAAACAGTACAAATCACATAAAAATAAAAGAAGTAAAATGGTTTGATTACTTTGAAACACAATGCAACGTAACTTACTTACCAGGTGGATGTCAATTTAATGCAATGAGAGTTTTTAATTGGATGTTACCAAATAAAACAAAAGATGATGTTACTGCATTTTTAGGTTCTGTAGGTAGTGATCATTATGGAGCAATTTATGAAAATTTATTAATAAATGAACATATTGTTCCAATTTTAGAACCTATTGATAAAAATTTAACTGGTGTTTGTCTTGTTGTTTGTTATAATAGAGATAGAGCTCATTTTACTGATTTAGCTGCTTCTACTATGATTAGTGATGAATTCGTTGAAAGATTTTGGAATAAATTTAAAGATGTTAAATTAATTTATACTGAATTGTTTATATTAAAATCTAAAAGAGAAATTACTTTTAAATTAGCTAATTTAGGTTTGAAAGATGATTGTTTTTATGGTTTTAATTTACCTTCTTTTTTCTTTATTGAGAATTTTTTTAAAGATATTTTAGATTTAATTTCATATGCTGATATTGTTTTTTCAAATGATGATGAAGCACAATTATTTTGTTTAAAATCTGGTATTGTAAGTGATGGTTCTATTGAAGGGAGAATTAAAGGTTTAGTTAAATTACCAAAAAGGAATAAAAATAAAAAAAGAATTTTTGTTATTACTGCAGGACCAAATCCAGCTTGGGTAGCAGAATATGATTTTAAAAATGAAAAAATTACTTATTGTAAAGAATTTCCTGTTAGATTTGTTGAACAAGAAAATATTATTGATACTAATGGAGCTGGAGATTCTTTCTCTGGAGGATTTTTATCACAATTTATGAAAGGGTATAGTTTAGATAAATGTATGATTGCTGGTCATTGGGCTGCTTCTATTATTATTCAGAAGAGAGGATGTCAAATTCCAGCAGAAATTAATTATATTCCTAATGAGGAATTTAAAGATAATGATAATAATGTGTAATTGGTAAATGTTATTTTATTTTTTTAATATTTTTTTCTTTTTCTTTTTTTTTTTCTTTTTCTTTTCCGTTTTTTTTTTTTTTCGTTTTTTTTAGTATTTTTTTGGATGGTGATTTTTAAATTAATTAGATAAATATTTTTTAATATTATCATTGATTAAATTGTAAATATTATATTATTACTTTCTTTTTTTTTTTTTTTGTAGAGTTATTTTTAGTATGAGATACTTTTATTATCAAAAAGTATTTTTTTAATTAATAAATTGTTTTAATATATTAATAATTTAGATATTTATATTATTTTTAAATAAAAATAATAATTAAGTTATGAATAGTTATATAAATTATTTGATTTCTGATTTTAATTTAAAAAAAATATATTTTAAAATTTAAATGAAAAATCAAATATATTTATAAATAATATTATTTTTAAAAGAATATTTTGAAAAAAAAACATATTTTCCAAAATTAAAAATTAATGTAATTTAAACAATTTTAACATATTAACTTTTAATAAAAAAAATATATAAAATGAAGCCATTATCAAAAAAAAGAAATCATTCTCCAGAAAAAAATGAAAATGATCCCCAATCAACAATATCTCAACAAGAGCAAAATCAAAAAAAAGAAGAAAATCCAAATTTCTTATTAAAACTATATCACATATTAGAAACACCAGAATATAAAGATATAATTCATTGGAATGACAATGGTAAAAGTTTTATAGTTCAAAACTTACATGATTTCACAGAAAATATTCTTCCAAAATATTATAAACACAATAATTATTCTTCATTTGTTCGTCAATTAAATATGTATGACTTTCACAAAAAAAGAAATGGACAAAATGAACATATTTTTCAACATAAAAATTTTATTCGTGGTGAAAAAGATTTAATAAAAACAATAAAAAGAAAAAATAAAAAAGAATTATTAAATAATAAACAAGAAAGAATTAAACCATTTAAAACTCATGATACAAGTAATGAACAAGCATTAATTGGTTATTGTAATAATTCATTAGGTAAAAAAGTAACAAAAAATTCATTAGAAAAAGCTTTAAATTATTTAATAAAAAGTGTAAATGAAAATACAGATAAGCAAAGAAATTTAGAAGAAAAAGTTGAAAAATTAGGAAAACAAAATGAAGATTTTTTACTTCAAAATAAAAAAATGCTTCAAGAAATAATAACAAAAACAGAATATAATAAAAAATTAGAAGCAGTAGTTTGTTTTATTTTAGAAATGATTGTAAAGAAACCTACTTTAAAAGGAGGAAATGATTTAAAAAATGTTTTAATTTCTAATGATATGAATAATATTAGTTTACCTGAAATGGAAGTTGATATTGATAATATTGAAAAAGTTGCTAATTCTAATCCTAATAATTTAAAAGATATGAATAATTTAATGATGCCTTTAATACAAAAAAATAATTTAAATTGTATTAATACTGATTCATTTCAGAATTTTTTAGATAAATATATTGAAAGGAATAAAAATAGAAATAATGCTTTAATTGCAAATGATAAAATTCCTTTGAATAATAAAATTAATGTTCCTATGATTACAAATGGACAAGAAAATAAAACTAATATTAAAAGATTAAATTCTGGTAGTTTAAATCAAACAAATATTCAATTATCCCCAATTAGAGTTAATAATAGTAGAAGAGGAAGTATTGATTCTTTTAATAATTTTACAAATAATTTTGATATTAAAAAACCACTTTTGGCTAATTCATCTAATTTAAGTATTAATGGAGATTATGATAATTGTACTAATAATAATAATATTTGTGATAATAGTATTTTAAGTAATAATTCAAAAAATATATTCGATTTGGAATTTAATACAAATGGAAGTAATGATTTAAATAAATCAAATTTAAATATAAATATGTCTTCATTAAATAATTCTATGGCTAATATTTTTGATAATCCAGATGATAATAATAATTTAACTGAAAAAGATGAGGATAATAAGGATTTAAAAAGATTATTTGATTAAGAACAAATATATTTCTTAATTAAATATTTTATAATTTGTGATAGAGTAATATTATAAATTAAGATTTAAAAACATTTATAAAAAAAATTTGTTATATTATAATTTCCTAATTTAAAAAAAATATTAATAAACTAATAAATAGAAGTGAAAAAATGTATAAATAAATTATTGAAAAATGCAATTCCAAATCCAAAATATAAATTCCAATCCAAAAAAAAGGACTTAAAGACCAAAAAAAATAAAAATACCTAATAATATAATCCTAAAAAAAAATTAACCTTCCTTCCCTTTAAACTCCAAAATCTCCTTTAATTTTTGATCATCCTCATTCTTCATTCTTTCAACCTCATCTTCACTTAACCATTTTTTCCTTTTCCCAAAAGCCCAAACTCCAAATAATTTTCTTTTACTTTCATTAACATACATTCCAAGTCCATCTTGTTTCCCATCATTCCAAAATCCAACAAAAACTCTTCCATCACTCCAAACAAACCTTCCTAACCCATTTCTTTTTCCTTTATAAAAATTCCCAAAATATTCTTTACCATCAGGCCATTTATATAATCCTTCACCATTTAAATTATTTTCATGAAAATTCCCTTTATAAATTCTTTTATCAAACCATTCATATTTCCCATAACCTTCATGCATATTATTAACCCAATTTCCAGAATATTTACTTCCATCATCCCATGAATATTCTCCATAGCCATTTTTTAATCCATTCTTATAATAACCTTTATAAATAGAACCATCTTTCCAAGTTTCAACACCATAACCTTCTTGACAATCATCAACCCATGAACCTTCATATTTAACACCATTACTACTAGTATAAGTTCCTTGTCCATTTGCTTTATCATCTTTCCAATAACCACGATAAATATCACCATTAATATGATAAAAAGTACCATAACCATTTGCTTTACCTTGTAACCATTCACCTTCATATCGAGCACCATCACTCCATGTTTGAGTACCTTCACCATTTTGAAGTCCATTTAACATTTGACCTGTATATTTTGCATTGTTTCCTATTTCTATTGATGTTACTGTATAAGATAAATTGTTATTTTGAGGTGAGGATGATAATTTTTGACTTGAGGATAATGGATTTTGAGGAAATTTTTCTAAGGATGGATTTGGAATGTGAGTTTGAATTTGAACTTTTGGGTTTAAACGATTTGGAGAACGGAGGTAACGACGAATAAGGTATTGAAGATGGATTATTTCGGTTAGGTGATTTTTGTAGGTTTCAGTTATGTTGGATTTTTTGTTTTGGATTTCGGTTGTTGTGTCTGTTTCTGTTATTGTACATTTTGAACAGTTTATTCCTCCCATTTTTTTATTATTTTTTTTATTTATTTTTAGAATTTTTTTAAATTTAATTATTGTTTTTTTTATTGATTTTTTTATGATATTATGAATTTTTTTATTTCTTTTTATATTTTATTATATTTTATTATATTATTATTATATTATTATATAATATTTGAAAATCATTTTTATTATTTTGTTACATTTATTAAAAAAACATTTATATCTAATTAACTAATTTAAAAATATAAGCGGATTTAAAATATTAATGAGATATAACAAAATAATTAATTTAGCAAATTACAGGACTAATTAAAATCATATATATTATTTTCCAATATTAAATTATAAAAAAATAAAAAAATGGGAATCTGTTCAACACCAACTAAACAAGAATCAATGAAAACATTACAAAAAAATACTTATAAAAATTCATCAAAAAAAAAAATAAATGGAAAATTTCAAATAGACACTTCATTTATAACAAAGTAAGATATAAAAAATAAAAATATAGTATTTATTCATTAAAAAAATTTGGTTCAACAGTCATTCCAGAATTTCAAGTAAACAAACCATTAAAATTTAAATTTCATTTTAGTAAAATATGTGGTCATATGCTTCAAGAAAAATATTATTATATAATGGTAATTATATTTGATGGTAAAAGATATATTCTTCCTTTAGTAACTGGTTCAGATCCGAAATTTAATTTTAATGAAGAAATTTATAAAGAAATTAAATATGAAGATATGGAAAAAAAATATATGGAAATTTTAATTTATTGTTTACCAAATACAATTGATATTTATTCATTAGGAAAATTAGAAAATATTGTTCAAATTGCTGATATTTATTCAGGTTATAAAATTGATCTTTTAACTATTGCAGTAGGACCTGAAAATCATAATATGATTTTATTGAATCCTAATAATCAAAATATTAAATTAGGTAGAATTAGTTATACTATAAGATGTACTCATTTAGAAAAAATAAATATAATTATTAAAAAAATTAATGTTGAATTATATCATTTATTACAAAGTAAAATTTCTATTAGATTCAAATATAGAGATGATAGAAATATTTTAAATTCTAAATATACTTCTGGAATTGAACCTAATTTACTATTAAAAGAAAATAAAACTTTCTTTAAATATAATGATGATAATATATTAACCCTAAATACTAATTCTTCTATGTTAGAATTACTTTCTGCAGATTCTTCTTTAAATTTATATTCACTTCAATTAATTGATACTTCATTAATTCCAAAAACAACTTTAAAACGAAAATATTCAAATGAATTTATAGAAGAAGACAATTTTTTTGAAAGAAATCCTGAATTTAAAAATGAAACAAATATGTCAAATATAAAATTAATAAATAGATTTACCTTATTTGGTTTTTCTACAATAAATTTCTTAAATATATTATCTGAAAATGAAGAAGAAATGAATAAAAAGGCAAGTAAATTATTTCGTCAAGTATCAGGATTAAATAAAAATACAACAGAAGATGAAGATAATAATAATAAATTTTTTAAAATTCAACTTTTTTTAAGTTTATCAAATCATTATTCACTTCCATTATATTTTAATGGAGAAGAAATAGGAAAATGTCATTTACATATGATAATAGAAAATATTCCTTTAATAAGACAAATTATGAGTGGAGTTATAACAGAAAATGGATTTGAAGTTAATAGTATTCATTTATATAATATTAATATTCCCAATAATCAAAATGGTACTATACCAAGTGATTTAAAAAATTTAGAAGATTATAAAAATAATTTAAATTCAGAATTAGTAAAATCTAAACAAATTCAATTAAGAGGAACTAATGATGTAAATAATAAATTATTAAAATTATTAAAAGAAATTAAAATTACTTTAAATAAAAGTATTGAAGATAAACATCGTTATTTATATTATGGTTATTCTAGAATTCTGATTTATTTTATGGACAAAGTGTTATGTTGGATTTAGGAAAAATTTTAATTGATGTTGTTGATAAATTTAATAAAGAACCAAAAGTTATTACAGTTCAAATTTTAAAAATAATTAATCAAAGAAGTGAATTTGATTTAGGAACTTTATCAACAAAATGGTTTATTGAAGATGATAAAAAAAATTTAAATTGTTTAAATGATGAAATTATAAAAAGAAAATTAATTCAAAATTTTTTAGAATTTAATTATAAATGTTTAAGTTATTCTTTAGATACAGTTTCAAGAGGGAAAACTGCAGATGAACAAAGTAAATTTTTTTCAGGATTTTTTTTAAGTGTTGTATATTTTAGAATACCAATTTTTCGTAAAATTTTTTTAGAAATTATATCACAAGGTGTAGATGAAGATAATGAATTATTTTATTCAAAGAAAAGAAAAAGTAGTATTTATCATTCATCAAAAGAATTAATGGAAATAGATCCAATAAATAATTTAATTTTATGGGAACATTTATTTTATGATAAATTAGATTTTTCACTTGAAAAAAATGATAGTAAAAATAATAATAATGATTATAATGAAATAAAAGAAAAATTAGATAAAATTGAAAATTTATTAAAATTAAATAAACAAGAAACAGGGAGAATTTCTTGGAAAGAACGTTTAAGTAAAAAAGATTTTACTTTTTTTACAATGGTAAATAATTTAATAGAATATATTTTATTTGAAGGAGAAGGAACAAATGAAGTTAATTGGTTAAATATTCCTGGATTTGATATAATTTTAAATGCACTTTTACATGAAATTAATGTAAGACATGTTAAAGTTTTTCCAAAAGAATTAATTAATTTAATTCCTTTATTAATTAATAATATTAATGTTGTCAATGAATTTATTAGAACAATTACTTATAAAACTAATGTATATGATGTACAAGGAGTTTTTAATTTAATTGATATTATTGATTCAGTTTTTAAAAAATTTCATTCTCTAAATCCAAATTTAATATTTGCTAAATTTGATTATAATACTTTAAGTCAAGCTATGTATGCAACTATTAAAACAGATCATTCATTATGTGTTTCAAAATTTATTTTATTATATTATAATAATGTTCATTTAATGCCAATGGAACATGTTGGTCAAATTTGTAAAAGTGTTTTTATTTCTAAATTCTATGATCTTTTCTTTCATTGGAGTTATGAAGTCAGAGATAAATTTTATTATTTTATTTTATATATTATTGGCTTTAGATTAAGAAGTAAAAGTCCTTTTCAAGATATGGAAGATTTAGCTTTAATTTCAGGAACAAATTCCTTAAGTGAAAATTATCATTTGAAAAAGAGTTTTGGTGATATTTTATTAAGAAATTTAAGTGTTATTGAAGAAATACAAAATATAGTAAAAAATGAAAATTTTGATTTAGATTTTAATAATAAAATTAATCCTATTAAATTTGGTGATTTATTAAAAAATATTCCTCCGGAAAGATATAAAAATATTTTAGTTAGTTTGAATCAATATGACTCTATTTATAAAAATTATGATAAATGGATGAAATTAAATGCAAATAAAAAAGAGAATGAAGTTGAATATCCTGTTTTAATTCTTATTCCACCAAAAGATGATGTAGTTGAATACGAAAAATAAATGATTATAATTCCATCATAATATGTTTTGTTTTTGTTTATAGAATTTATAATTATAAGTTATATATTTAGGGAATATAAGAATATATTACTTTGTAAATTATTAAATTAGGTTTCATAATAGATTAAAAAGGATAATTAATATTAATTTTTTATTTTAAAAATGAATAAAAATAGAAATAAAACAAAATAAAAATATATAATAAAGATACGTGATATTAAAATAAATATTGCTTTTAATTTTTTTCTTTTCTTTATGAATTACTATTTTGAAATTATAATATTAATTATTTCATTATTTTTATTTACTTTATTAATGATAATTGATTCTTAAATATTTTTAATTTTTTATCATTTATTTAACCATTTAATTTATTTAATATATTTACAAATAAAGTGTTATAACATCATATATGTTACCAATTAAATTTTATTAGTACATATATTTTTTAATTATTTTTTAAAATAATATTTTAACAATTAATAATTGTTTAAATAAAAATGCAATAACTTTTTAAATAAATTATTAAAATATCTTTTTGTAATTTATATATCTAAAAAATATAGATAAAAATGAAATGATAAAACTAATATAAAAATATAATTTTTATTTCTAATAGGAAATAAAAAACTATATTTCTATAATTTATATTTAAAATTTATTATACTTTAAAAACAATTGATAGATAAAAAAATAAATAAAATGGGTGTTTGTTGTAAATTTACAAAGCAAATAATAAAATCATGTGATTTTTTTGGAACATTAATAACATTTAGAATAAATAATGATCATGAATATAAATCATTATTAGGAGGAATCTCATCAATAATTTTTTTTTTATTTGCAATATTATATATAACGTATATGTCATATTATTTCATTTTGAGAAAAAATATTGATTTTATATATTCAAAAAAAACAGTTAATGAGCAACCATTTCTTGACTTAGGGAAAATTGGTTATAGATTTGCTTTTGGATTACAATTTGTAAATGATGATACATCAGCAATTTCGAATACATCACAATATTTTAATTATTCAATAACAGAAGTTCAAATTTTTGATAGTAATATTATAATAGAAAAACCAATTGGAATAGAATTATGTACAAAAAGTCATTTTAGAAATATAGTAGATAGAACATTTGATTTAAGAGGTTTATCAAAAATGTATTGTCCTATTTTAGATAATGTAAATTTTACAATTGAAGGAACAATGATGGATCCATATTATAAATATTACAATTTAGAAATTTGGTTAACTCAATATGCATTAAGTAATTATAATCAATTAAAAAATTTTGCTGATAATTACCCTTTAGAAATGAGTTATTATTTCTTAGATAATGCAATTGAATATGATGATAGACATGATCCAATGCCTTATTTTCTTAATTATATATTTAAAGGAATTGATGTAATTTATCAAAAGAATACAGAAATAATATTATCACCAATTGAATTTAATAATGATGAAAATTTATTTATTAATCATGGACATATAATATATGGTGCTACTGTTGATGATCAATCAGATTCTTTTCATGCACTTTCTAATCCTAATTCATTAGGACAAGCTTTAGTTGGGAAATTTATTATTAAAGTTAGTCCAATTATGTTTACTTTAAGTAGATCTTATCAAAAATTACCTTCTTTTATTGCTGATGTTTCAGGTATTTTAGAAGAATTTTTAAGTCTTATGTTATTAATAGTTAATATTTTTGAAAGACAAGCTATTGATAATAAATTAATTAAGAAAATGATTACATTTAAAGGAAGTAAAAATTATAATGTCGATTATTTATTAAATGTTTTTAAAAGTAATAATAATTTTAATATGACTAAAATTATGGAAATTATAAATGGGAAGAATATGTATATTAAAAAAAATACAAATGGTGGAATTAATACAAGGAAAAATTTTAATATTTCTATAAAGAAAAAAAATGATAAAATATATCATTTAAATTTAAATAATAATTATAAAAATGTTATTAATAAAGAAAATGAAATAAAACAAAAGAAAGATAATATAAAAGATAATAATGTGTCAATAAAACAAAATGAGAGAGATGGAATTGATATTTTAAATTTAAAAAAAATAACAAATATAAATAGTTCATCATCAAATAATGAAAAAAGAATGAGTTCAAGTAGAGGATTTGTTGATAGTGATAATTCAATTTCACAAAATATTCAAAATGAACCAATGATATACTCAGACAAAACAAAATTTGGTATAACTATTACAAATGAACAAATCCATAAAAAGAAAAAGAAAGGAGAAAATTATTTTGAATTAGGAATTTTAGAAGTATTATATAGTAAATTATTTTTTTGGACTTCTAAAAAACAAGAAAGAAGAAGAGATTTTTTTACAAAAGCTGAAGATAAAATTCATAGTTTTTTTGATGTTTTTTATTATATTCAAAAAATGCAAGAAATTGATTTATTAATATATACTTTATTAGATTTTGATCAAATAAAATTATTCGATTTTTTATCACGACCTCCTATTAAAATTGAACATAATGAATTTGATATTTATAATGAATTTGAAAATAGACAATCTTTATTTACTAAAGTAGGAAAATATCAAATTGATGATTTATATTTAGCTTATAATAATATTAGAAATAAAAACGAACCAACTTTTGAAGATTTAAAATTAATGAGACTTGTAAATGCTGAAATTAAATTTTTAAGCTAAATAATTATCATTTATAAATTATGTAAGATAAAAAGGTATAATTTTTCAGGTATAATTTTAAAAATAATTTTTATTAGATGAATAATATATATTTTAAATATTTTTTTATTATTGAATATTAAATTAATTGTCAAATATTATTTTTTAATTAATTGAATTTTTAAGAAAATAAAAATTAATAAATGCATTCATCTAAATCAACAATGCATATTTTACATAATTCTATTACATTTAATCATACTTTGAATCATAAAGTAATTTTTTTAAATATTTTATATTTAATCAATATATAGATTAATCAGTCAGAACTTTTTAATGTAAAAAATAAGATAAATAAAAATCCAAAAGAAATCAACGGAAAAAAATTAGTTCATCATTCATTAAAAAAAAATTGTTCTCAAGAAATAATAAAAAGGAATTTTCCTAATCAAATATTAGATAAATTCCAAAGTCAAAATAATCCAAATAAAATTGAATTAAATTATAAAAAAAATATATTATTCAGTCCACTTAAAAATAATAATATTGATAGTAAAAGAAAATCAATTCAAAAAGTAAAATATAAAATATATAAATAAAAATATATATAGATAAAAAATGGTCAAAATAAAAATACTAAAAGAGAAAATTTAATGAAAAAATGTCAAAATAAATTAAATTCATTTATTAAAAATCATAAAAATATAACATTTTCAGGAAATAAAAGATATATTCAAAAAAGTGCAGAATATTATTTAAAAAATATAAAATCAGATAAAATTAATACAGGTGAAATAATACAAATAAATGAATATCAAAATAAGATAAAAAATAATAATAATATTCAAGTTAAAAAGATTCAAAAAATGAACAAAAATAAAAACATGAATAATTTAACCCCAATTCCAATTACAAAAAAAAATTTTAATGTTGAAAATAAATTTGAAAAAGATGAATTAAATAAAGCAAAAAGAACAGCAGTATTAATTAGAAGATATGAATATTCAGCTAATATTAGAAGAAATAATTCTTATGAAATAAAAAATAATTTTAATTTAACCAAAATCATTTTTATTCAACAATGGTGGAAATATTTATTTAACGTAATTAAAATTCAAAAAATTTATAAAGGATTTTATTTTAGAAAGAAGTTAATTTTATTATTAGAAAAACAATATTATTTTTTTGAAAAAATTAATGTAGTAAATAAAATTATCCAATCTGTTATATTAAAGAAAATATTACAATACCTAATAAATAAAAAATTTATTCTTAAAAAAAATCAATTATTTAAAATTCTAGGAATATATAATAGAGTAACTAAAAGGAATATTATAAATTATTGGTATCAAAATAATAAAATATTAAATGAAAGAAATATTACGATTTTAAAATATTTTATCTTTTGGAAAAATAAAATAGAAAAAAATACAATAATAAAAAAATTATTGAAGTATATAAAAGAAAATATAATTAATATTTCAAAAGATTTATTTACTACTCCAAGTAAAAATTTAAATTTTGAAGATAAAAGTCTTTTAATAACAACTGAAGGAAAAATAAATTATTTTCCATATTCATATAAAAAATATAAATTATATTATTATTAATAATTTAAATGAAACAAACCCTTCAAATTTAAAAAATAGATTTAATTCAGAAAGAAAATATAAAAATATACTTTATTCTCCTTTCCAAATTACTAAATTTAATTTCAATTCAAATGAAAAAGTTTATTATAGAGAAAAAGATTTAAATGACGTTAATACAAATTTATATTCTATTAGTTCAAATTCAGATAATTACTCTTCTTCTCTTATATCAAAGAAAAATTCTAATAAGAATTTTAATTCAAGTAATCAATTAAAATACATATTAAATAAATGGAATAAAAATATTTATTTGAAAAAAATTGTAACGAATTTAATAAAATATCAATTAAGAAATAAAAGAAATATTATTTTTAATTTTTGGAAAAGAAATATTAAAAGAAAAAAAATAATAAATCAGATTTTAAATTACAAAATAATGGAAATATTAAAAAAATATTTATTAATATGGAAAGATAAAAAAAAAATAATTGAATTAAGGTATATTATTCGTCTTTTAATATTTAATGAGAAATTATTTACTAAGGGAAAATTATT